>CAJQUW010001418.1:0-23330 GCA_907163375.1 Prostheceraeus crozeri | reverse complement strand
CATTTCTGTTTTTTTAATGAAGCAATTTCTTCATAAAATTCTACAATTTGTTTTTTTTATTAATTCATCAGTAATAGATTTCATACCTTTATTCATCTTACGATTCATATTTTTTAAAGAAGATTATGATTTTTTATTCAAAAAGAAATTATTATTTTATTTTAAAATTTGAAATAAATAAAGGTATATTCAATTGTTGTAATGTTTTTAAATCATAAATTGTTAAATGTTCTTTATTTATTGACCACCATAAATTATTAAAGGCTAGAAATACTCTAAACTTCTCAAACAAAGTGGAAAATCATTTGTTCTTTCATAACTTTTATCCCATTTTTTTATTTTATAGTCTTTGACGAATTGCATATATTTTTGGTGATAATAAAATTTAACTTCTTGTTTAGGAGTAAGACGATTTGTAGGATGCCTATAATCTTTTAAAACTGGTACATGTTCTATCTTGTACTCATTCCGCATGAGGTATTTTTTTAGTAAAAAATTTCACTACAGCGAAAAGTTCAATGTAGAAACATTATTCATTCACTCCGCAAAAATATTCTCTATAACTCTTTCATGTATTTTTTATCAATATTAATTGTAATGAAGCCATAATCTTTTGACCAAGCATTATTACACGAATGCTTAAATTCATCTTTGTCTCTTATACATAAATCTCTTAACAAATCACATAGATTTCTTGCATTTATTTCAAATAGTATAAATATATTTGCATTCTTTCTAATAACACTTCCATCTTATGAATACATACTTTGTGCTAAATAAAAAACATTACAGTTATTATGTCTACCTCTTGTGAAATAATTTCTCTGAACTGACTGATTTCTATCATTAACACCATCATCAAAAATTACACAATGTTTCATTCTTTTATCTAATTTACAAGAATCTTCAATATTACCACCATCATCTATTAATTGTATATTTATGTGCTTATTCTTACTAGATTCTACTAATTGTTTATTTTTCGCTGCTTCTTAACACCACGAACTTATTTCCTCTTCATATTCAGATTTTTCATATTCTTCAAATAAGGAAGCAATTGCTGTTTTTAAGATTATTTTCAAATCCATATTTTAAAAATTGATAGACGGGTTGTTCTGCTGTTGTTGTATAAATTATAAGATTGTTATAATCTAAAAAATTTGGAGTAGTTAGAATTTTAAATACCAGACATGTTTTACCACATCCTGATCTTCCACAGATAACTGACAAAACTTTATTAGATAAATTTGGATGATGATTAAATTTAAGTTTTTTTATTTAATGGGGGCACTTCACTCATTTTTAATAAGATAATTTTTATTTTTTAAGAAGAAGAAAATTAAACTTCTCTAACCAAAAGATCTGTCATAATCTCTTCACCTCCAAAATTTATTTCTTGTCCTTTCTCATCCGTAATTCTAATGTAAATGCTGTTAATAGTTTTTCTTGTAATTGGGAAAAATATTAATGTTTGTGGAATTACATTTAATCTATAACCAATGAGTACAGTAAAAGCTGGAAAACTGAATATTAAATTTCACAATTTACCATTTATATATCCTCCTTCAATAATGTCACAATGTACAACAATTGACTTTATTTCAGTTATTTTAGGAATCTTCTCACCTAAATGATAACCTTGACTATAGGTTTGTTTATTAAATCCCAATAGTTTTGATAATGATCTATCATGATTAAAATCAACTTGATGATTTTCGTCTAAAGTAAGAGAAAATTTATTAACTGCTGGTTCAACTGCGAAATGTAATTGTTTCTTATATTTAAATCCTATACCTAAATGTCTCTTAATTTTATTTGATATTGATTCAACTTCGTAAGAACCAGGAAGAAAAGGTAGTATTTTCCACGTTTTGCCTTTATCAGTAGAATATCTAAATTGATCATTCACATCTTTGATAACGTTTTGAATAGTGTTAAATGCGGAGAAACTAGTTAATGCAATTTGATAATTTCTATTTTGCTCCAAATGTAGAATGGGTTCTAAATTACAAGTGTGTGATGAAGTAGTTGTTATAATTTTTAACGTCGTACTAAATTTTGATGAACCCAAAATCTCTGTTAAATTTTCTGAATGATTATTAATTTTTTCTAAATCTGCTGAACTCATTTTTTAGCTAAAATTTTAAGTAAATATTTTTTATAAAAACATTAAAAACAACATATTTCAGCTATACTTTTATAATCCTCTTCATTTATAATCTTCTTTTCTAACAGTCTTTTTAATATAGTATGAATTTCATTGAAACTAGAATTATGTCCTTCTTTTATTGCAGATATTAAAATATTTAATCTATTTAATAATTCTTGTGGATCATCTGGTAAAAATAAAGTTGTTTCTGTTTTAAAACCTTTTCCTACTTTAGGTGCCGTTGGTAATAAATTTTCTAATTGTTTATAACGTCTAAGAGATTTTACTGCACCAACGCTATCTAACATAGCTTTATATTTTATAAATCTTCTACGGCACATTTTTCTAAATCTGCTCCTCTTAAAGATCAACAAAATTTCCATCTAAACTAATAGGTGATTTATCTGGTGAAAAACTTAAACCCCGTAAAGGTTGTGGAAATATTTCTTTTCCGCCAAGATAAAATCTTGCAAATAATCTTTTATCTAAAAAGAAAGTAGAATGTTCAAATAACATAGATTTTGGTAATTTTGTTTCTATATTTGCTTCTAACAATCCATAATCATCTAACAATGTTTTAAGTACTGGATCTGTTATATTAATTTGTTTATCATTATTTGTAAGTTCTTTCTCAAGAGTTTTAAATGGTTCCATGGTTTTTTCAAAATCAGTTTTTACTTGTTCGGTTTGCTGCATTTTTTCAAACATATCAGATTGAATACCAGCTTTTGTCATTCTATGCTGAGTATGATTTTCTTTCATAATATTTTTTTGCTATATTAACTCATCTAACTGTTGAATTCTTTTTTGATCATCAGCTTTAATTTTATCCATTTTTAAAATATTATATTTGAATTTTCTGGTCACATTGGAATACAACAATTTATTGCTTTAGCGTCTGACATCTTTTCGTCTAAAGTTTTGTTTAATAAAGTTTTTAGTTCTTCTAAAATAATTTCATCATTTTCTTCATTAGAAATTTTACCAACCAGTTTATTCTTGTCATTAACTTGTGTCTGTAATTGAATTGATATTTTATTAGCTTCATTAGCTATTTGATCAAATTTTTCATTCTCATCTAACGTGATAACATTATCATCACATACTCTTTGAATGTAATAATGCAGTTTATCATAAACTTCTTTAACGTGAGAATATTTATTTTTTAATGATTTTCGTTTCTTAGTAATTAAAGATTTATCTAACATTGTAACAAGTGAAGTTGCAAAAACACCCGTACCTGTTAAAGCTGTAGCAACTACTGGAATTACTAAAACACCTAAAGAAATAACAATTGTGAATACTCCTAAACTTACTGTTATAAAGATTCCAATTCCTTGTGTTACATTCTTAACTTCAGACCATCTCTTTCTTAATTTTTTATAATGCTCTAATCTTAATAATAATTGAGATTCCTTATCTTTCATATACCTAACTCTATCTTCGTGCTTTTCTTTATTCATTTTTTCAATGTCCATTTCACTTGTTTTTAATTGTGATAACGAAGGATATATTCTCGTCGTCGTCGTCCCCGTCGAAGTTTCTTCCACTTTTGTTTCATCCATTTTTTAATAAATATTTTGATATTTTTAGACTATGTGAAATTCTCAAACTACTTAAATTCTTAAACTACGTGAAATCGATTTTTGTAATATTTTTCGCTAAAATTGCAGGTGTGTAAAATTTGTAAAACATTGAAAAATATTCGAAAAAAATCGGGTGGGGATGACATCCAGTGCGGAGGGAAGCGGAGCGTGGCGCCGGATGTCACACCCTATACTGCTGACAAAACAATCAAAAATCTTGCAGTTTTTTAGATCTTGTGATATATAAGATCTAAGTGCGACGTAGCTTGGGGTTTGAAAACACTTATTGGGTCTGAAGCAACAACATACTAAAATTTGAGACGATTTGAACAAGTTCTTCAGGTCCCACATTAAGATTAAAAAAGTCCCAAAAATTACAAAAAAACAAAATAATTGCAACATTTTAGAAATGATTTTGCTTAAGGTCAAAATATGATGTAGCCTGGCGTTTGAAAACATACCCAAGGTCTGAAGAAACAATATGGTAAAATTTGAGACGATTTGGACATTTTCTTCTCGTTCAACAACGATTTCTAAGTCAGAGAATAAAATTAAAATATTTTGTTTATGTTTGCATTTTTTGAATTTGCGGGACTTTCATCTTTCCTTCAGCTGGATATCAATTTCTCGTGTTTTGATTTGTTATCTGGTGAGTATCGAAAATTCATACGTACAGTACAAGTGCTAAAAACGAAAACATCTCTCCTCTAGCGTTTTTTTTTTAATTCTCTGCAGGTTCCAACAGAAGAAAAGGCCTTTTTACATGATCAGAGGACAACCCGGCAGATGGTCATTGGCGCACTGGACCGATCGACAACAAGAAGGAGGAACCTACGATCTAAAAGAAACGAGTATGAGAAAAGTCTAAGGTCACAGCCACAGTCTTCAAAGGATTCTATCATGGATCTAGATATGGACTTGGACATTGGTATGTCACTATCGGCTGATAATTCTGCTGATGAGGATGAAGCTGACATCTTGTGGCAGCCTCCACGTTACGCATCGAGCCCTAAGTCGAATTCTGAACAATTCCGATTGCATCTTCCAACAGTGGCTTTATGTGCTGATCGCTATAAGGTACCAGGTACCGGATCGCCAGACAGCTGCTCTTGCTAGTGCTACTCTGCAAGATGTGAGCCAAGGCGATTCAGATACTTCCTCTGTTGACAGATCAAAGATAAGAAGAGAACGGAGTATGCTGAGAACCAATCTGATTTCCAATGCTTTTCATCAGCTGCGACAGAGAAGTTTAAGAGGTCTCTTCTTTTATGGAAGGAAGGATAAAACTTTATCCTGGGGAGAAGTTGAGGGCATTTCAAAGAATGTCGTGTCAGTCAATGAGCACATCATACTACTTGAAGAACCAGGATCTCATTATCTCGGCCACTTTACGGCAGAAACCGGAAGCGCGATCTCAATCAAGTCAGGAATTTTCGAATTTTTGACTGACGAAAATGATATTTCTCTGGAAGATGTGGTTGCTGCAGGTTGTGATTCTGCAAATGTCAATACCGGACAGAATGGTGGTGTAATTCGAATGATTGAGCGTGAGCTACAACATCCCGTTCAGTGGTTGATTTGTATGCTTCATATTAACGACCTTCCTCTCCGACATTTGTTTCTACATCTCGGTGGAGCCAGCACTGGTCCAGGCTCTTTCAGCGGTACTCTCGGCAAATCCTTAAAGGACTGTGGAAGGAAGCCCATTGTTCTATTCGAGCCGATTCCATTCAACTTCAGTCTTGATTTTTCCCATGTCAGAGATCGATTGAGCATTGATCAAAAGTTTTGTGGGATCTCTGCCGTGGCATAGCGGACGGTGTCTGTTCCACAAATTTAGCCCATCGTGATCCAAGAAACTTGAGCTTGTCTCGATGGTTGACAATGGCAAACCGCATCCTGCGTCTATACGTCGCGACAGAAAGACCATCCGCAAACCTTGTCATCCTCGCAAAATTCATCATGACAGTGTACGCTCCAGTCTGGGTTGAGACGAAGTGCATGCCGTCTTGCACTGACGGCGCGAGACATTTTTTCTCCCTTGTTAAGAAATCAAGGTATTCGCCGCATGAGTTATGTGAAATCATTGATCCGGTTCTGAAGCGAAACGGATACTTCGCCCACCAGGAAAGCATCCTCATCTCTATGATTTGTGATGTTGATGACAACATCAGAACCTTGGGATATCGCGGAATTGAAAAGTCAGAGAAGACTCCGTGTTGCGTTCCCAAACAGCTGTGCGCACTTTCCAAGTTCCAGAAATAAATCTCGCAGCAAATAGTTATCATGAGTTGATCGACTGGACTGCCGAGTCACAGAGATACTCTCCTCCCATGTTATCCATGGTGCCTGACGTCACGATCCGTGAACTCGCGAATGAGAGCTCTCCAGAGGATCTCGCAGAACACATGCAATACCCTTGCCACTCACAGTCTGTTGAGCGTGGAGTCAAAATGACGACAGAGGCGGCTGCTTCGGTATGTGGAGGTGATCGTCGAAATGCGGTGATACAAACAAAGATTTTGTTTCGAAAGAAGATGGACAGGTTCAATGCGAAGAAAGAGTTTAGACAGTAGCCAATTGAGGCAGTGTTTTGGATTTTTCTGAACTGTACATAGTAGAAAATTGCCTCTAGTCTACGTGAAGTCAGGCCTACTGATTTCACGAGCATTGTCAGATATGTATTGTTATGAGAAATTGTACATGTATTCAAAAGTTTTGATATGTTGGTACTATTGGAAAACAGATGACACTTGTTTTTTTTTACAATGGGCTTGAAAATGATATTTTATGAATACTGAAAATGTAAATGAGTATACAGGTGCTTGTATGTTAGAAAATCGGTAATAGGCTAGTCCTTGTGCTGCATCATGTGTATCTTCCAAGACAAGATACGAGTAGATCCACATGCAAATTTTTATCTTACACAAGGCAGCTCAATTAATCAAAATATAATTAATTTATTCCTTTTAGATATCGATTTCTTGTCTAACTTTGACATCGTTGTTGAACGAGAAGAAAATGTCCAAATCGTCTCAAATTTTACCATATTGTTTCTTCAGACCTTGGGTATGTTTTCAAACGCCAGGCTACATCATATTTTGACCTTAAGCAAAATCATTTCTAAAATGTTGCAATTATTTTGTTTTTTTGTAATTTTTGGGACTTTTTTAATCTTAATGTGGGACCTGAAGAACTTGTTCAAATCGTCTCAAATTTTAGTATGTTGTTGCTTCAGACCCAATAAGTGTTTTCAAACCCCAAGCTACGTCGCACTTAGATCTTATATATCACAAGATCTAAAAAACTGCAAAATTTTTGATTTTTTTGTCAATTTTGGGACTTTTTGACCTCAGTGTGGGAACTGAAGACCTTCTTCAAATCGTCTCAAATTTGAATATGTTGTTCATATAACCCAACAGAATTATTTTAGACCCCAAGCTGCTTTGAATTTTGAATTTCAAAAAATCGAAAAAAATCGATTTTTAGGCCTACCTAATCATTTTCAATCTCAGTGTGGGACCTCTAAACATTAACCAAAATCGATGAAATTTGGTGTGACATTCTAAATTACCCGTTCACGTAGATTGAGACCTCAAGCATCTTCAAATTCGAAAAAAGTTTTTCTCGCTCCACCCTAACCCTCAGAGACCTGAGGGGGGTCCAATGGACCCCGGAACCACATTTTTCTGTTTCACTTTTTGTGATGAGGATATATATCAACCGCTCATGCCCATGTAAAATCATCATTTTTGATGATGAATCTACATGTGCTATTTGATTTCAATTGAATCAGTAGAAGAATGATAGATAGGCCAAGGGGGTCCACTGGGCCCCCCCTCAGGTCTCAGAGGGTGTAAAAATTCCCATAACAAAATTTCTACTATCAAATGAAAAATGATTTTGTGCATGTCCACGATGATGCATAATGAGTGAAATTCATTTATTCAATGTTTGCATCACGCTCGTAGATGTGTGTTATGCTACATGATCGCAAAATGTGAATATTTTGTTTTCGCACATGATCGTGCATGACTGGTTGGCCTACATAAACAAATCAGCATAAACTAATGTTGAAAACGAAAGCAATCATTATGCTTTTAGTTCAACACTAAAAATAATGTGTTGGCAAAGTTTTGACAGCAGTGATTGATGAGTTTGAGATCTCCACAGCTGTTTTGAGGGTCTTAAAATGCGGCAATTATGACTCAGCTTAGGCCTATTTCCGATTAGCATGGATAAATTTGAATAAAATGGCCAAATAAAGGGTTATGCTGCATGTGATAACTCATTTTCATTGAAATCAACTATCTGAGGTTACATGGCGACAGCAAACATCGTGAAACCGACTCTTAGTACAACTGATGATGTGCTAGATGTCACTGAATTACAAAAGCACCACATTTTCGCATGTGTTTACTGAGAAGGCTGAAAGACACTAAAAGGATTGTTACATCGACTTGCTACACGCAGACATCATTGTTTTACTTAAAATCAACTTTCCCAATGACTTGAAACAGATTTAAGCACGTGAACTAGGAATTTGTAAAAGGGGTCCACTGGACACCCCCCCTCAGGTCTCAGAGGGTGCGAAAAAGCTCAGGTCTCTGAGGGCTAATGAGCAGTGATAACATTGACAATGATTGCAATAATGGCTTAAGTGACTAATAACGGTGACATAAACAGTGAGCAACGGTTCATTGCTGTAATCTGTAGAATTAGTGATAGCATTTTTTAAAAAGCACATTACGTATTTCATTCAGTGACATCAATTTAACTTTCATAATGTGAATCAGTTGCGTTTCGGTGCAGAAGTGAGAAACTGCTGATATCTATTATTCATTCAATCAATTATTCTTCGTATACTTCAGTGATTCTATTAACATTTGATTGATACGTCTACGATGTGTGAAATCTTCTGAGTAACTCAGAGTAACGTTCATATGATCTTCTTCTACTCAAGCACTCACTCGATCGATCCGGACAACTGAAAGTGTGGAACTTTTTGTGTGTGTAATATTTGTACTTAGGATTTTTGACGGCGGGAGTGTCGCAACACTGCAGTCTCTGTGCTGTGATTATAGAGTAATGCTTTGTTTGTATTCATCAAATAAATGTAAATTGTGATGATCTCTAAATGTTTCGAATTCAATATAATTTCTAGAATCCTTGACAACAAATGACGCTTTTACTTGTCGGCACAAGAAATATAATTTAAGAATTATGTTGCTACTTATTCACTGTGTAGGTAGCATGAAAATCTAGGTAAAACTTCTAACGTTTTACATTTTATACAGTTCTGAAAGTGACCCAACTCCATCCAAAATACGCAGTCATCAAGTTGTAGAATTTATCCAAAAGGAAAGAAAAATCAAAATATATGCGTAGAACTCGATTGCATAAGGATATTGAAATCAAATATTTTTGGTCATCAGGTGAAAATCACAATAAATATGGAAATCATAAAAGAAAAATCACAACATACCTAAATCCGTATTACCGATCAGAACTGAAAATGCTCAGATAGAGTTCTACACCAGAACTAAGATTGAGAACATAAACAATTCTAATTGAGTCCTAATCGACTTCTTACAGTTGGCCTACTCATTTCTGCACTCACGAATAACAGTGTGCGTTAGATTAATGATGAGCAATTGCTATCAATGATTACAGGTGTTTAGCAGAAATGATCAATAGATTGCAAATATTTTTAATGATTTTCTTTGAGAGATGTGAAGCAAAACAGTAGAAGGATGCGCCGCTAATGCCTTATACAACGGAATGACACCACTAGCACTAGAACCGTGATTATTTTCACTTTCACACTTTGCTCAACGCATTGGCATCTAATAGGCCTAGATAAGTGCTCGAAAGTCATAGGGTGAATTTCAAGAAGACGAGCCAATTAAGATTTTTTTCTTGAAAAAAGTTTACAAAAACTCATTAGTTTTCATACATCTGACAAATACACTGTAGTATACGAAAATAGTATTGCATGTAATTAATTTTTTTATTCAAAACTCTTTACTTTACAAATTGCCGAGTTTTTATTCACTGACAAAATTTCAGTAACTAACTAACTTACTGAAATAAGCTTCACAAATGTATTTGGTTTGGGGTCCAAAGTATAATTAATTATCCAGATCACATCCATAATTATAGTTAATGTGATAATTACTTCTGTGCAAGTATGCATGTTCATGACAATCTGAATAAATTAATCATGACGTAATGCTTGAAACTTGCACGAGTTTTGTTTTCGAAAAATATTTATGATTTACTGTTGATATTTAACAAAACTAAGTCATATTTTTGATCTTGCACTCATTCACTATTAACCCATTGTAATTCACAAAACCAAAGATTATTCTTGAAAATCGCTATTGAAATCTAATCATGATGTCATTAATCAAGTGTATCATGTCAAAGAAGACCGGCAATTCTCAAAAAAGGTGGTTATTATGACCCACACAAAGAAATCTATTGTAAATTAATCCCAGTCCAGTTGCTAGGAAGCTTTAAGATATCAGCCGCCTTTGGCACGATGGTACGGTTTTTTCAGTGGTACAAACTTGTTTGCGGCATCAGAATTTGAGTGTGTGCCTTATAAAGATCAGAGTTATACGCTAACACTTTTGATTGTAAGGGTAAATCTCCGACTTCAGCAATTTCCGCATGCTAGCCAGCAATGATTTATGTATCTTTTAGTATCTACTCTTAGTATCTGATTTTTGGTCCCTGAATTTAGTATTCTAGACTGAAATTCAGTATTCGCGTATTAGAGAAATTATACAATCAAATATGCATACAGTGCTTACATACAGACCTATCCCCATCAACATTGAAACGTTTCCGAAACGTTCCTTTTAAGTCTCAAAACGTCTCGAAAGTTTCAAGTGAAATTTATCGTGTTGTGGTTGGCAATGATGCATCCCATAGACATCGAACAACAACCTTAATGATTAATGTTCGATGTCTATGATGCATCCGATTTACGTATTTGACTATGACATTGAAGTTTTGCAGAAATTGTAGCTTTTTCAAAAATGCTTATTATGCTTATTAATGCTTATTATCCATATCGTTCCATTTGCATACCAGAGTATGTAAATTATCCGTGAATCAGTCAAGTTTTATTTCTTCAATGAATGTTGTCACTTATGAAGTGGAAATCTTTTAAAGTTACTAGTGTTTTCGCAAAATTTGCATTTGCCATATAATGTAACGTTTGGGAACGTTTAAATACGTTTTGTAGTGAAAGTTTCATCACGTATCAAAAAAGACTAAAAAACTACATTCAGGGAAATGACAGATATCTAATGAGACATCTGGAGTGATTATCAAATACGTCAATTTTCACCTTGATTTTGGTCGACTGAATAAGATTTAATTATCGTCGGAACTGCTTTCCCTTCGGCAAGCTCAAAATCAAAAGTTGCGTTCTAAAACTTAATGGAACGTTTCGTGACGTTATCAAAGGTCACATTACGTCTCCTCATTTCCTAATAAATGGCAATAAATACTAATCAGATAAGAGGATTTTGTAGTTGAACTTATATTTGGAGACAAAGAATATCATCTGTCTGTCATCACATCTAAAAAAAATTGCAGTAGTATATGGATCTACAGTACACATCACATGTGCATTAATATTTCTGTCTCAATCACTTTCATTTTCTGATCATGTGTATTGGCGAACGCACATGTGTTTCTTCGTACCTCTCTTAAAGTAATTTATTGAGCTTCGGCTTTGCTGGATACATTTCATTGATAGATTTGATAAATCTGATTACTAAATTAGGCATTGTTTAAAATTGCTATTATTAAGTTGCTATAGATATGTTAGGACGCTTAGGATATTTAATTACATCAACAGATAACTGGCAACGAACGTAGTTCAGTGTAATTTTGCATAAACTAGACAGTATATCTACTCAATATCATGCTCAATCTGCTACAAAACTTACATGGTAGTCATTCTTAATAAAATTACCCATCCCTTGTCGAAAATGTCTATTGTCTAGTCACGAATTCAATAGGCAGACTATTGCACCGGCTGAACCGAAGCAATTTTGACCTCGCGGTTATTACACCGGCTGACCCAGTACATTATTATTCCATGTCTCACGGTGTGTCGGAAGCAAAATTAAGCGAAGAAAAATGCCCATCAATAATTTTAAGTTTTTCTAGATCAGAATTTGACGCTGAATCCAATGAGACCAAAATGAAAATCTTTCATCGAGGGGTTCTCGAGATAATCGATAAAATCGATTTTATCGATCACTAGAATTGATCGATACGTCCCATTTTATGATTGGAAAAATGCCCACCAATAATTTTAAGTTTTTCTAGATCAGAATTTGACGCTGAATCCAATGAGACCAAAATGAAAATCTTTCATCGAGGGGTTCTCGAGATAATCGATAAAATCGATTTTATCGATCACTAGATTTGATCGATACGTCCCATTTTATGATTGGAAAAATGCCCATCAATAATTTTAAGTTTTTCTAGATCAGAATTTGACGCTGAATCCAATGAGACCAAAATGAAAATCTTTCATCGAGGGGTTCTCGAGATAATCGATAAAATCGATTTTATCGATCACTAGAATTGATCGATAAGTCCCATTTTATGATTGGAAAAATGCCCATCAATAATTTTAAGTTTTCCTACATCAGAATTTGACGAACATCAGAATTGAGACTAAAATAAAAATACAATATTTATGGGGTTTCAAGATTATTATCAAGTTTGTCGCACTGCATCTTAGGTAGCGCAATAACTTCACATAATTGTTTCACAATCGAAATTCAAAAATTAGAATTGACATTAGAACGTGAAACTTTACTTTTCATCTTCACTTAAGGTAGCAACGGAACAGAAATCCTACCCTGGTGATGAGAGCCGGAGTTTATTGTTAAATTTCTATGGTAATCTCTCTGATAATGCAAACTGAAGGGATAACGACACTCGTAGCACAGTGTGTTTATTACTCGAAGCACAGTATTATAACAGCAACGCCGGCCAAAATCTGGCCAGCCAATTACAATGTCGTCCTTGAGGCGACAGCGCGTGAGTCATCTCCCCTACAAGCAGTAAGTTGCGCGTGCACAGCGCAGACACACGTGACCCCACAAGACAGATACATTGATTGATCATCTTTGTTTATGTCGATTGACTTTCTTAAGCAGGCTAGTTTTGGTTTTTCATCAGTAGACAGGCTACTCTCGAAGTGGCTTCACTATGCCTCCGCCATTAACGCATTTACAGGCTAGACGTGTGATTTGTTTATTGTGCTTTGACAAGGATAGAAATGCACGACCCATCAACGATAATCAGCTACGTATGATCAATGAATTTTGCCTGATTGATTATTCTACTGATGATTTGAGGCTGCCGACGTCTCTTTGTGGTACATGTCGTCGAATCCTGTGTTCTTATGACAACAACGATTTCACCAGAACAATTACTCTTTTTGATTTATTCTTCCATTTCGAAGTCCCTTAAATCGCGCAGTGCTATCAACATGGAGGGTTGCTGTAGTTGCTGTATTTGTGAAAGAGCGAAAAGCAACTTCCTCAGACCTGCAACAAGAAACAAATTACTCAAAGGAAGGCCGACATCTCGACTTGATGATGATGATAGTGATGAAATCAAGCCAAAGCAAGTACGACTTTGCTGCAGTTGTTTTTCGATTCTTTCTCGTGGATTTTCTCATGTGTGTTCAAAGACGAAATTGAATGAAAACATTTCAAATGTTTTACAGAAGGTAGACGCGACTGAACAATTTACTGCACATGTTGTGAAATCAAAAGCTAACTCTGGAAATTGCACCTTGACAACCGAACGAGGGTCAACGTTGAGGTTGTGTATCTCTTCACCTGACAGTGACTCGTCGACGATAAAGTCTGATGATATTCTTCAGATTCGTGAGGATCTTTCTTTAAGTACGAGAAAGACGATTAAATTGGTCAGTGATCTTCGAAAATCTGTACCCAATCCGCGGAAGAATTTTGAATCGAATTTGAAATTAACTATGTTTGAACAAGACCATATTTTTGGTGAGTTCTTCGATGTTGTTGAGATGGATTTCTTCGAGGTTGCAAATGATACAGTCATTGGTCATCCTCGCCGTCCCGTCGTATTTTGCAAAGACTCAAAGAACTTTCTCGAGTATGTCATTTCCGCAAGAAATCTGAATAATGACGACGATTCAATCATCAAAATCTGTGTTGATGGAGGGCAGGGATTTGTAAAAATCATGTTGTCCATTGTCAGCGGCATCAAAGCCGAATCGGATAACCCGGCGTCCATTTATGGAGCTTGTTCCTCAACTAGCAGATTCAATATTCTGGAGTAAAAAAGATTTTTTTGTTGGCTTGCATTCCCGATATACAGGAGAATTACAACAACATCAAACAATTATGGATACTGCTGAAGCTGGACGAATTGGAGCGAGATTTTTTCCTTGTAAGTGACATGAAACTCAGCAATATTATGATTGGCATTATGGCTCATGGAAGCTCATATCCTTGTTGCTGGTGTGATACGCGGAAAGAAGATCTTTGTGAAAATGGCCCACTTAAAACTTTCAAAGGCATCAAACAGGAATTTTGGAAATATCATGAAAATGGACAGAAGAAGTCTCAAGCCAAGCAATTTAAGAATGCCTTCCCAATCTGCATCAGATACTGTTCTCTCAAAACTGCCACCTCCTGAGCTTCATCTCATGACAGGATCAGTGAAAACGATTTTTCAATCCCTCGAAAAAACAGCGCCAGTCATTGCCGAGAAATGGCTAGAAAGGGCTTCCGTGACAAAAGAGTCCCATCATGGAGGATGCTTCAATGGCAACTCGGCAAAAGAATTGTTGCAATCTGTGGATTTGCTTCAGCAGTTGTGTGATATCTCGACGTTGCCACATGTTCGGGCATTTCGTTCTTTGAACGCAGTGGTGCATTCTTGCTTTGGATATAACTATGACTGCAATTTGCGCGACAAGATCGCCGAATTTAAGCTTTCTTTCGACGATCTCCATGTACCATACACGCCGAAGGTTCATGCAGTAATCCACCACGTTCCTGATTTCTGCGAAATGAACGAGTCCGGTCTCGGACCATACAGTGAACAGGCGGCCGAATCTATTCACAGAGACTTTTTCACTGTTTGGTGTAACTACAAGGTAAATAACATTTCAAATGTGTGCAGTTTCTTCCTACAATGCGCGCCATTTGTGAATTACAAAGTGTTATCAATTTGGAAATCCTGCAGATTGCTTTCTATATCTCTCGATATTGTGTTTTTATCTACAAAATATACAGTTTATTTAATCTCAAAATGTTCGAATTTTTATTAAAGAAAGACTGATTAAATGCATCAGTAAACATTTTGGAATTAATTCAAACAAATTGCTTAAATTTATAAATAGTGCTTATAAGTGTGCGTTATCAAAACTAATATTGTTGATCAAATCGATTTTATCGATTATCTCAAGAACCCCTCGATGAAAGATTTTCATTTTGGTCTCATTGGATTCAGCGTCAAATTCTGATCTAGATAAACTTAAAATTATTGGTGGGCATTTTTCCAATCATAAAATTGGACGTATCGATCAAATATAGTGATCGATAAAATCGATTTTATCGATTATCTCGAGAACCCCTCGATGAAAGATTTTCATTTTGGTCTCATTGGATTCAGCGTCAAATTCTGATCTAGATAAACTTAAAATTATTGGTGGGCATTTTTCCAATCATAAAATGGGACGTATCGATCAAATATAGTGATCGATAAAATCGATTTTATCGATTATCTCGAGAACCCCTCGATGAAAGATTTTCATTTTGGTCTCATTGGATTCAGCGTCAAATTCTGATGTAGGAAAACTTAAAATTATTGGTGGGCATTTTTCTTCGCTTAATTTTGCTTCCGACACACCGTGTGTCTATTACCAAGTTATCTTTGGGAAACTCAAAATCACTCAACATAGCGAGAGATATTTGTCAGAAGGCGTCTTGACTCATCAGAAGCGTCTTGCTTCACACAAGTTTTGTGAGAAGCTGCTAAAGCGAAGCAAGCGTATTTCCAAGGTCCTGAACAGAGTAGACTCCAGGATACTCAATACAACAAAATTTTTATGTATTGTTCCATGCACCGTAGATAATTTTTGCATTTTGCTTACTTATGAGCCTATCAGCATTTCCCTCTTCACCGGTGTAGTAGCCACCGGCGTAATAGTAACCTCTGCCTACTCAAAAACATGCTATTAGTTTGGCACTTGATCAGAGAAGTCAGAAGAAATGCATGCGTAGAAGATTGTTCTGTATATACATGTAATTCGTTTGAGGGGACACTTTTCCATTATATTCTTAATTTTCTCATTAATTTAGTTTATAGTCTTGACTTTATTGATTGAGAAATATTTCTAATGTAGAAGTGCTGCTAACCTGATCAATTCATAATTTAGCGATAGTTCGACTATGAATATGCATTTTAGTGTAAGTACACATCACTGCGAACTGAGCTACAGATGTCTGAAGTAATTAGACCGGTAGATTATGGTAGCCAGTCTGAGTAGTAGCCACATATAGACATCCCTATACTAGATAATCTTGGGAACCTACTGCGGACCTGCAAAGCTTCGAGATTCGATTCGAGTAGACATAGTGATTGAAGAAATCTGTAATCCTTATACATCGGCCGGCCTAAAAAATTGCTTTAATTGTACCCTATTTTCTCTTTATAACCTTCTCTCACTCGACACGTCTTAAGGTTGGATAAGTGTGTAGAGTGCACTTTTTACTGCATAAATTTGCGATAAGACGAGTTTACCGCAGTATATTTCCAGAATCCTCGCTGTGTCATTAATCCGGTCAGCCACAGCGAGTTTCTGCAGGGAACGAGACTGAAAATGAGACTTTCACAGAATGATGTACTCCCTATGCATACTGCGAATCTTGGCGTCTGCCGAGTTTTAGTAAGTTCCTCGTCTTGTCAGACACGGTCAAAGAATAACACGTGTTAGTCCAATGGGACGCAGATTGCAGATTTTTGCAAAAATGAGAAATTCCATGTTATCTCTCACTGAGAGTACCAGGTCTATGTGCATGATTATTGACATGGCATGACTTCATGTCATTTCCTATCATGTTCATACACCCCTGTCTACGAAGCTAAACACATTCAGATTTGGCAAGCCTCCCAATGTCGTCAAACACTAACATGTTAGGTGACTTCATCCACATTGAACCACAATTTCGCATGCATCCCCTCTCGGAAGCACAATAATATCACATCCATATGATAGGAAATGACCTGAAGTCACAGCATGTCAAAAATTATACCTCTTGACTTTGTAGTTTTCACTCAGTAAGATAAAACATAGAGATTTTCATTTTTGCAAAAAACTGCAGATTGCATCCTATTGGATTAACATGTGTTTCTCTTTGATCGTGTCTGACAAGAAGAGGAACTCACTAGAACTCTACAGACACGCAGATTTGCAGTAGGCGTAGGGTGTACATCATTCTGCGAAAGTCTCATTTTTGGCCTCGTTACCTGTAGAAACTAGCTCTGACTGCCTAACTAATGACACAGGAAGGTCACAATATTTTACGAAGTGCAGAGCGTGTTTCTACGTTTTCAGTGCGGGATTTTGTGTGATTCCCTACGTAGTGAGCTGGGTGTTAAAAAAGCAGTGAGTATGTTTCAGAGCTTTTTCTCAGCTTTAGGCCGATCAGTCGTCTAATGACTGGTACTCAGCGCTAGCCATAGGCGCCGGAAGGCGGTATGGCAAGTATGGCCACGCCATACCAATAATTTGATCGTCATGCACGTAGTTTGGCCTGTGGATCTCAGATATTTTAGCTCTGTATAAATCTCAGATTGCTTGGAATGATGATTTTTGCTATTGCTGCTTTTACATTGATGATTAGCCAGAAGCTTCATGTTTGAAAGCTACTACTTCGACCATCAAAGTGTCGACGGTCAGACTAAGTATTTTTCATAACTAAATACCATTATCTTATCAAAGTTGAACGCAGTAATACTCTGATGAAACAATCAAAGCCATTTTCTGAATTGCCGTTTAAGTCCTTGACATGTAATTAGTTCTCTCAAAACTGCCAAGCCACACTGCATACTACATGCATGCAATGTATTGAATCAGCAATCTCAAACAATGAAGCGATGAATGCGGTACAGATTAGGCCTATGTAAGCCTGTCTCACCAGATAGTCACCTAAGGCTGAGTACCACTATGTTAACTGTACTATTCGTTGGATATTACATGCATATTGGAGCATAGGCATACACCACAATAATTGCCTCTTTAGGCCTAATAGCATGATCCATGATATGTAATAGATTCCAATAGGATCGCATTTAAAATACTTTCGAATGAAGATTGAAAGAAACCTGACCTCGATCGAGCCTCGACATCGATAAAAAATCCTGATCTCGATCTCGACCGCGATTAAAATTTCAATCGAGTTCGAAACTCTGGTATATTCCAACCTTTAAACGAGCTACGTAGCACGTTAACGCTGCCTATTCACAGGTCCCTAGAAGAAATTTCAGAAAAAACGATTCATCTTTTAAACGATCATCGTAGGCATAGTCCAAAGATATAATAAATTATTACAATCAATCTAATTATGGAAATGCTATTGCAGATATTGTTCAATGGATATGTCAATACGTACAAAACGAAGAAGGATTCTGACTAGGAGGGAGGATATGCTGAATTCAATAACTTTAGACTCGTCAGTGACAAATGAAGAAAATGATGTAAATGCCATCATGGATGACGAAGTGTCGATGATCGTTCCAACATCAAGAGCTCAATTTGAAAGCTCTCCCTATGAGTCCAGTCCAACTGATGCGTTTTTCAGATAAGCTTGGCTCTTCAGGCATTTTTGATTTTTACAGGTAGTTGACCGTCTTATTCTTACATAACATTTTGCATTTATTAGAAATCATTAATTTAGGGTCATTGGTACCGTTGAAAACATCAAGAGTCTTGTCGGTCAGTTAATTTTACTGCATCAGGTATAACTTACTCTACTTTTCATACTTGTGCCTTTCATTTAACTGCTTGTAAATCGACGCTATAAGCCTATACTACATTTTTCAGTGTGGTTCAAAGAACTCTTCACGGCTGTGGCGCGCATTGAGGAGAGGCAGTTGGAGCATGGGCGTATTCTTCGACAGATACAATCTCATGCCAGTGCCATGTCAGTCGACAGCTCTAGTAAGGAGTTGGATCCTGAGGTATTCTCGTATCCATATCCGGATTCCTCGGAGGAATTAGGGAGAAATTTTCAATCGCTCCCAAGACAAAAACTAGTAAGGCTAGATATTTAAAAAAAATCATGTTTTGATTGGATAGAGCCATTTTCTTTCCCTTTCAGGTCAGATACCTTGCTAATGCAATTTCTCCAGGCGGCAAACTTGGACGGATTATTATGTGCGTTTTAATCGCTCTAGCACCCGCGACCATTTGGTGCCAGTACAGCCGTGAAGGAAGAAAAGGGAAAAAAAGTGCTGCTCATTTTCTTCCCATAATCCACGGTAATTATATAATTGCAGTCGCTTATTAGATTTATATGATCTGATAATTTTCTTCCATTTTTGGCATCGCAGAGCGCGTGTATAAAAAATATGACATTTTGGAATTAATGCAACTTTCCTATTAGCAGTTGTTAAAAGTTATGTAGTTTGACTACGAATTGGGAAACCTCCATTGTCGATCCAATTGTATGGAATCTAGATAATGTAAAAGTTTTGTTATTTGTATTTACTAATTCCCCTTTCCATAATCGTAGCAACTAATTTAGATGAAGGTGTTTGATTGATAAATTGCTGCCCTTCTTCTTTTCTTCTCTTCTCTCCAGAGCCTGGATGAGTGTGTGCGTATGTTATTTTCTTTAGGTGTGTGTGTGTGTGTGTGTGTGTGAAAGTGTTATTAATTTTACATCCCCTGTCCATAAACACTAACGAACATGTGTCAGCTCAACAAATTCAGTGCAGTCTGCAATCGAAGCGATGCCTTTTCATCAATAAAGTGAAACAGAACTCAAGCAACAAAATCTAACCAAATGATGATATAGATTTCCTACATGCATGTGTTTCAGTGAAATATGCGCTTACGCATATTGCAAATATTTTGTAATACATTTTAAATTGTATATACCCTATCATACATTCATAAGTCTTGCATGTGATAGCTGAACTCTTACTCTACCTCATACTCGTACACCTTATCCATTGTATTGCAGAAACAATAGCCAAAAAATTCGGTGAGGCAAAGTCAGCGGAGAAAATCAACACCGAAGTAAGTGAGCAGCTGAAGCGAATGCCCTTGAAGGTTTGACGAGCTGAAGAGAAGGGGAGTCGCAGAATAAGTGGTGTCCCAAGTAGAGCGTCTTCCGTGCCGACTGAGAACATTAACGCTGCGGATAGTGACTAGACGGATTTGTAAGACATTTCACCACTTTTTAAACTACGAGTGCAAACTGTAAACCGTACAATAGGAAACCAAGACTGTCTTCGATTCAAAATCCGGACATCAAACGCAACTAGCAAAATGCTCGACACCAAGCTATTTTATAGGCCCTACATAAGGATATTCAAAAATTCGTATTTAAACCGCTGTCCTACACCAAACTATCGGTTTCGTATCGATCTCTTTCTCGGTTTCGCATTGTACGGTTTACACTGATACTTATTCCATGCTACTTGCTTTTGTAAGGGGAAAGGGGGTTGATACTACAAAATTTTGTTTATCGCATTCATTGATAACAATTCAATATTCACGTGTCAACAAACAACGAAGTGATTGTTATTCTTTTCTACACTTTCCTATTCATCAACGTTCTCAGAGAAAATGTTCAAGATGCTGCGAGGTCACTATGATTGATGTAGGAAAATGGAATGACACGTATAGATCCACCAATAAATAAATTTAAATTGTTAAATGCAAAATCCTCAGATTATGTTTGCACTTAAATCATAATCAGCTGTTTTTGTGTATTCCCAAACAAGTTGACCATTTAGATATTGATCCTGTTTCTTAGAATTTCACACCTATTTTGAATTCATTCTCTGTCATGAGTGTAGTATGACAATTGGCTTAAATTTTACCTAACATGTAGGCCTGTCACCTCTGTTAATTATATTTTCGCAAGTTTTAATACAATTCAAAGAAGTAATCATAGATCAAGCTTGAAACTATGCAGTCATCGTCTGATGATGATGAAAGGCCTTCTTTATCTGATTATGCAATGTATCAATAACCTTTCAATATCGGCTACTCATATACGGTCTGTTCATGGTTTAATTTTTATACAGATGTACAGAGACTGATGACATCAGAGCAACAGATAGGCCCTATGGTTGATTTAAGATAGCATGATTTTTTGGCCTTTTATTATGTGATGTATTAAAGGACTCTAACACTTCACTGTTATCAAATGAATAATCAGCTCAGATATTTTCTCATGACGACGTCTGAATGAATTCTGAGTAAAATATTTTTACTAGTCCATTTTATCGATCTACATATACCTCTGTGATGTCTAGTCGGCTTCATGCATTGTTTTAATTAGCATGTACATATTTGATAAAATTCACATGGCTGGAGAGCTGTTGACAATGTTAAATCATTCTATTTTTATATTGATACAATTAATATTATATTAATAAATTATTTGTTATTATTAATAAATATAATATTTATCAATGTTACAATTAATAAATATTGATAATATTAATTTTCTATTTTTCGCATTATATTCTAGAAATGAATTATGAACAAAATAACTGCAGTGCCTCGAGATATTACCGATCCAGCCTTGGTATCTTTTTTGTTCACGACTTTTGTTTCAATACTTCCATTTGATTGAGTTTCTCTGTAGAAATTTTGTATTTGATGAATAATACTGTTTTTTAATTATACTTGAAGTATATCAATGATGTTTTTTTACTTGACTCTATTTTTGAGACTGGTTATATCAATGAATGAAAACGGGGACTTTGGATGCTCTATAAGCTGTAAAGTTATACAACGGTACTCAACGTTTTCCTAAATGTTTCTTACGGTAAAAAACGCATAGAGTTCTGCTTGAATAGCATTATGTATCAAATAGAAGTAGAAAGCTTTGCTATATTGAAGAATGTCCTAACATATAATAGAGAAAGGCATTTCATTTCTATTTAAAAGGTGAAAAGTGTTCAGTGTGATTTAATGAAAAGTCACATGTAACTTAATAAAACGTAACGAAAACGCTGAAATAGTGTTGCGTATAGAGTTACTGAAACGTAACGAAACGTCAAAATAGCGTGACGTTGATACTTTCTGAAACGTTACCGTGCAACTTGCTGAAACGTTCCGTCACGTAATAATAACGGACAAACGGACGTTACGAAACGTTCAATTGAGACATTCGTGAAACGTTTCTGTTACGTTACGAAAACGTCACAATGTTGTTGGGGTATCATTCGCCTTATGTAATGTAGTAAGGCGTACATATTTGTCAAGAGGAACGATAATCTTCAAATACACATAAATAATCAAATTCAAACAACTGCTGATACAAAAAGAAGTCTAGCTTTTTTAACACTAACCATTGGCTATGAATGGAATGAACGACATCTTTCGCTTTTTGATTCTGCAATATGGAATTCGAACATGCCCAGAATGCCTAGGTCTCTTTGGGATCAGGGAATGCAGAGCATGAATTTGATTGATTTCAGCATTGCGGAAAAATATGCCGCTGATGTTCTCGCTGCCGTTTCTTAATTTTGTTCCATTACATTTACAAAATTTAGTAATTGAGGGCACATAATTCTTTGCGCTTGGTGTTCGACATGATTCAAGCATTCTTCATCACCTTTAGACAGAATTACATCTTCTACATAGCGCGTTTCTAAATTTACCAGTGATGTGATCATGGTCGCGCACTTTCTTGATTTTGTCTTCATCAAACGTTTTATTACATGTTGCGCAGACTTTACAACTTTCAAATTTTACTTGATCATCTGCTGACATATTCAATGATCTGCGTTGGAGTTCACTATCATATTTTTGTTGAAATTTGACAGCGCTTTCGAGGAATTGTAAGAATTTATGTATACAATCCTCACCTTGCCAGACGTGCATTTTATTATTTTTATTTTTGAAGTAATCATGCCATACCTCATAACATGATATAGCTGCCGCTTTATGGGTGTTATCATCAATATAGCATTCGAGTCAGCATTAGATGACACGAAGAGGACTTAAATCATCACCTTTCTCTCTATATGAAAACTCTTTATCTTTGGGCATGCATTCTATTTGCAGTTTACCTCGCTTACACCATTCATAATGTGTTTCAAATGTATCTTTTGACCAGAAGGGACGCATACAACTGTCACATATGAAATACTCTCCTCTTCTAGATGTTAAGTGGGAATATAGTCGAGTCATTTTAGGAATACCACAGTAATGCCAATTTTCACTATCATTTTGATATACTAGCAGGAGATTGACTACCCGATCATAAGTTGATGAACGGTTGTTGTAGCGCACACCCTTAAGCCCCTCTTGCCAG
>CAJQUW010001414.1:0-156905 GCA_907163375.1 Prostheceraeus crozeri | reverse complement strand
TGGGGTCATGTGTAATAACGCGTGGTTTACGCGTGATTGAGCGTGGCATGTCACCTAGTTTATAGTTCGATTCCTTCATCAATTATGCAAAATTTCACATCTTAGTAAAGTAACTTTGTCGTGGACATGAAGAAATAGGCTTATAGGCCATTTGTCATAAGATAGACGTTAATCTAAATGAGGAAGACTCGGAAAAGAACGAAAATTTCATGTGTCCCACATACTAGAGGTGTAGTATTAATAATGATCTGTACGGAAAAATCGCACTGATCTTGCTTATATTTGGATTTCACAAGAAAAGACATTTTTCAGATTTGGCGCGTGAGAATTGCCCATATGAGGATAAAGCTTAGGTATTTTGGATTTGACAAGGTCAATAATTCTAATGTAATTGAATCAATTAATTGTTATGAAACAGTCCAGTGGAAAAAGCATAGTTGGATTTTTGTTGGGCCAACGTAAGCTGCACGTGTTCCGAGGTTTTGACGCGGATCCGATCGGACACTAGGCGACATGCCACGCTCAATCACGCGTAAACCACGCGTTATTACACATGACCCCAAACATCCGTGGCTATGCGGGATATTGCTGCAATATCTAGCTGTTATATAAGTTAGTATATAGTTGGCAGTCCTGTTATATAGACTTTGCGTCTCATGTGTCTGCATGTATCAGAGGCTAAACAATGTGATAGGACCTCAATTTCATGCTCAGGGAAGACAGAACATGCTTAGCGGTTCATCTTAGTGGTTCAAGCGGCAGCGCAGACAACCGTGGACGACGCGCAAACTACAGACGCTCGCCCCCGGGTATTCATAAACATTTCCCATGTTTTAACAGCATCAGATCAAGTGATTTCTGACTGTTGGTGCAGCGCGTATGAACACGTGTAGAAGAATAGAATGTCCTTAACCACGGATGTTTGGGGTGTTCCGTACCGGTACTTGCGCGTGGCATGTCATCTAATGGAGACACCCTACCAACGGTCGTCAAATTGTGGTTTTATCAAGTGGCGATTTCTCACGGTGAACAGGGTTTAATGTCAAATTATCATGTAAAACTAACTTTTACCGTCCTAACAGTAAGTTTTAGAAATTTAATTCTTAAGGCAATTATTAGTAGGCTAGCCTATATGTATTATATATTTGAAGCTTTAGGATGCATCAAAAAGTGGCGAAATCTACATGGTGAAAGAAGATTAAATATATTCGGAACTTTTCAAATTTAAGGTGTTTCGTAACCTGCCTAAAATCGTATTTGAATTGAACGGGTGAACCAAAGAATTCATCGGGCGGTGTTTATTTTGAAACTGCTGCTTTTATTTCGTGACACGAGACGTCGGCGCTTAAAGGCGTAAGCTCATCTTAGGCACCTCCCCTACAGCCTATTTTAACTTCTTAATATTCAGTTGTTTCCCTGTAGCCTGAGCTTTATTTTTTATCTTCATTGAATTCCGTAGCAAAAGAGGTTTAAAGTCCGATTTTCTGCTGGAGAGGTGTCTGTCAGGTATTGTCCAAAATCGCACATTTTTATTGAAATTTTGATTCAAGAAATAGGTCTACCAATCGTTCTAATGGGTTCAGCTCGATGATTTGGCCTGCGATGATCTGAGTTTTTGAATTGTCGGAATACCGCGGCATGTCTGCTGAACAGAAAACAGATCTCATATCTCTAGAGATGAATGTTATCACCTTTTAGCTTTTTGCTTGAGAAACCTACTACTGTTTCACGACATTCATAGTACGTAGTATCAACAATAATGCTTTCCAGAAGAAATGCTCCCATTTTCAAAATACAGAACTAAATTTCATTCAAATGCAAATTTATTCCACAACCGCACCAACACCAACATAGGAATGATATGTCAAGATTTCTCCACAATTAATTCCACAATACTTCCTTCCATCAGTATGGCATCTAAACATCGATGGGCAGCGGAAACAACGATTTCATCCAATAGGAATGCAATGAGGTTCTCATCAGCAACGTATCGCCACAGATGAACATGTAGATAATGACAGTCGACCTGAAATCATTGAAAGCACTTTGTAACTTCTGAATAGCAATGGATATCAAATATCGGCAATTAATTGAAAGTGTTAAGTCTGAGAAGTACTAAGTAGCACTATAAATCTGTCAGTTATTTTTCAATGAAATTTTATATATCGGCAACTATATTTCTAATGTCAACTACTTTTGTTGTTTTGACTAAGGCACAAAGCCACAATAGCAAGATTGGAGAGTGCTGCCAACCACACTCACAGATATCTCCATGTTAGGGTTGTTGACCTCTAGTAAGAGCGGTGATGCCTCCCGAGGAGGACAGACTCGAACCCATGACCTTCTGCGTCATCGTACTGAAGCGCAGCTCTTAACTGACTGAGTCATCTTACCATCAAAAGTGATGAAACTGCACTTTAACTATTTAATTATAATGTAAAACATTGGTGTCATTTTTTCATGGACTGTCTTTCAACAGTGAAAATCCGCATGTTTTATTCATAAGACGAAGGACAGTCATATTTTCTACTTCGAAATTTGATTTTGTCGATCATTTTAAGATTCTTGATGTTCTTTGCAACGTAGACATTACATGTGAAATTTACAATGCCAACACTCCGTCAACTCTTGGATATATTTCCCCTTTATTGATCGGCATCAACAAAAAGTGCTCAGGAAAATCTAAAAAGTTCGACGGCGGTCGCAACGTGTTATCTGTGGAATGGATTGTAACAGTGACAAGCCTACATCAATTTACATCATAAGAAATGCTATTGCTGCCTTAAAGACCTTCCGTGATGTTCAGAAGTCACTGCTACATTTATTGGATTTCAACATTATTAAATGGCCTTATTCTCGTGCTTTAAGCCGTCATTTTTGCAAAATCGTTCATACCATTTTGTACAAAGCTGGATAGCCAAAGTTGCAATCAAAGATCATTTCAGAAGTTTGTTGTTGATTCGATGTATCTTCTCATGATATCTCCATGTTTCTATCAGGGATGCGGAATCGGAGTCGCCTATAACTAGACCCGAAATATGATACAAACAACTTATTTATCCTCGTGCATAGCTGTCACTGTCTTGATGTCAACTTTCTCCGTCAAACAAAAATACAGAGACAACAGTGCATGCAAAGCTTGTAATAGTTGAGGGAATGAACCGTGATAGTGAGAAAAGGATTGTCTTTTCACTCGGTGATTTAATAGAGAAGACAAGCCTTCCTAGCCTCGATCACACCTACGCACCAAAAGTCACTTCAGAGACAAAAATGAAATACTAGTTTGTTTGATTGACAACAAAGGTCTGTCGTAGTTCATTGAATATCGAAAGAGAATGACAGCTATTAAGTCAATACAAGACACCAACACCCTTGATTCCCCGACCGCACTCGTCTGACCAAGGAATCGAACCGAAGTCCGCGGTGGAGACGTTTGTTTGAGAACATTACTTCTTACCCTCACGTTAATCGTGTGTAATGGCTCCTCCAAAGCGCCTATTAAAATCGGAAGTGTATTCATATTTTTTGGAGAAGGATGGGGGATTTTCCTGCCTGGTAGAGACTGGAGAAAAACCGTGTGAAGCACATATCAACAAGATGGGAGGAGGCGAGTCGCATGCATCCAACTTACAGCGACATTTGATAAACTTTCATCGAAAATGATTGATAATTGATACAGCAATGATCACTAAAGATAGGTTCAGGTAAGCCTATAGTGATCTATGATGTAGGTTATTTAAAAAAACTAGTCTTTATATACTTAATGTACTTGTCACCCGGAGTCGGAGTCCTATCAACCCTCAGAGTCATAGTCCTATCAAAATGATAGAACTCCGCATCCCTGGTTTCTATGTATGTCTATAATCAAATTGATTGATTATTGATTGGAAATGTACATTTCCTATCCTATCGTGGCCAGAAGGGATCAAAGGGTGCTGGAAATTGGCCTGCAGAATGGACAACGCTGTCTGACATATATTTATTGATTTGTCAAGGGATATTACATCTTGAAATATAAATACTTGGCAGTGAAAACTTGACACGTAGGCCTGCTGGAATATATCTCCTATATTTCTCCTGTAGATCGACGTTAAGTCAACACTGACATTCTAAACCCGAAGCAGAGAAATCAGCAAAAACAAAACATTTACCTGCATTTGTTGCAGTCCATAGCGTCCGAATGTTCTCATACGAACACATTCCAGCAATGTCTTCAATCCAATCTTGATAACACCGGTTACGATGGATTCTCTGGTAAGTTCTACCGGGGAAAATACTTCAATTTTTTCAGAAAAAAGTTTCTGAATATTGCTCATAAGATGCTGATCTAAGGTACTCGGCGTCAGACTCCATTGAGACCAATTACCTGAAAAGATGGATGGAGGTAATATACTTCAGGTCGAGTTTCCCAATATATCAGCCCTACAGGAATGAGAAATGAAAGTTACATACTTCGCTTCATCAGGAACATGTCCGCACACAAATATCACGATAGCTTTGATCAGGGAAGGAGGTATCGAACGACAAACCCTTAATTGACGCCGCTTGGACACAAAAACGTTATTACCGTCTCAAAATGCGAATTACCTTCAAATTTCACACAGGCCATCGACTGTAGTAAGCAATCATCTACCGCGAAGCTGTTTATATTAAAATAGAATTTGCCATTTGTAGACTTATTAGTGTGGCAACCCAGACAAGACCTAGAAAGTTTTAATTTGTCATCATAGCTTTGTATAAAATAAAATAGCGCATACTATGTTGAGAATGCCTTCACAAATACATAAACGGTCTGAATTCATCCGATGTACAACGGGACAATTGAGTTATTGATAATTCTCTGATTTCAACTTAGCTGCTATGTGGAAAAATAGGAATAAATTGCAGTAATTTGTCAGTAAATTTTTACAAAGAAAATCATTTTCCGGAAATACATCTACTCCGGATGAATGTAAATTTATCAGTTTAGAAAACACGTTATGGGACACTTCACATCATCATCATCATATACGTTTTACGTCCGCTATTCCTCCATTGGCTGGGCTGGCCGATTGCCTCTGATGGCAGTTCTCCACCTGGCGCGATCCTCTGCATCTTCCTCGCAGAGAAGTGAAGGCTTTTTCACAGCAGAAGTGAATGGCATTCAATAGGGCCGATTTCCGAGTGAACGATTCTGCTAATTCTCCACTCTGCCTATTGAAAAAATGCATCTACCAATGATGGTGATGCTGCGATGAGAAATAATCATGCCATGCTATTAATAGAGCAAGGTTGCTGACCTGATCATTTCAATTTGAATTAAAGGAATAAATGAAATCTACTGCTTTACCTCAACTCTGTCACAAAGCTTCCTACGTGGTGATGTGTTCGCTACTGAGGGTTCACAAGACAAATGAATGGTAGAAGCAGTCACTGCTGACTGGAGAGAAATGCTGTAACTCCTGGTTTCCCTCCTATTGAACGTTTGCTAAAATTTGTAATACATTGATCAATGAATGTTCATTTATCTTGCTCTCTATCTTACTTGCAGAGTGTTTAACAGGAATGCAGAAGGCAACCATTTCACATAAGGCCTTAAGTCATAGGTTTGACCCGACCAAGATTTGAACTTGGGTCTCCCGGACACTGCCACAGGGGTCACTGTGACAGTCAAATGAAATGTGTTCAAGGATAGGGCAGGGACAGATCGGTACACATTGAGCTCGCTAAAAAGTGCCCGACATCAGCGGTGAGATAATTCAGTATTGAATTAGCAAGGCTAGTTGTACTGAATGAACATCACAAGCTGATTCCTTACCAGTAGACTTAGCTCCGGCCTTTGGTCCAGGAACTGTTACTTGTGTAGGAAAAGCCCTTCGACTGGAGTCACTGCTGCGATCCTTCTTTTCTCCTGACATTCCACCTCCGAACAGCTGAATTACCTGGGAATCAAACAGAGGAATGAAATCAGACACATGCATAGTGAGGACCTATTGAAAGCAGTGTTTTCCCGAATGCATTTTGTCATGAAAATTCCCAATAACATCGATTCATTAACTACACAATCTTGAATTTCCATTTCAAAATGATGAAGCTTATTCTTTCATCACAAAATTAAGTCCCTGTTAAAAGCTAATACAGGGTGTTTCATATTTACCTGCCTAATATCGGTGTAAGAGGAATTTCCAACTTATGAAGCTGTTATTTGTTTCACTGAATACAGTGATTGATGATATGAAATAGAACTGTCAGCTGGTGAGAGATGTAATGACTAATGACAAATCATTGTCTTGTTCCATGAACGATCGATTATTTGATGACTTGTGATCAACACTTACAATTCATGCTAATATCATTTGTGGTTCACTGCTGTCGCATCAGAAATGTCCAACCGATCGCGAAGAGATCATCACTTGAGCATAAATGAGCGCATCATTGTTGTTCAGCTCTACTATGCAACAGATGGTAACATCCGCAAAACTCAACGAGACTTTAGTGAATATTTGCAACAAGGAATCTTTGCTCAAGTCATCCTCGCACAGTAAAATCCATCATCGCGAAATTCGAAGCTACCGGATCCGTTGGACATGCTGGTACTGGAAGACCTGTTTCAGTGTCGACAGAAGAGAACCAAGATCTTCTTGCAGTTGCAATTACTGCAAGTCCAAGCAAGTCTGTTTGTAGAATGAGTGCTGAGCGATGAATTAATGAAAGATGATATGGATCGAAGACTTCAGTTTTGTGAACTTTTCAACAGCCAATGTCGGGATGATCCCAACTTTCTCATGCTGTGCGAACATGAAATGAAAGCTCAAGGAGTCATGGTGTTGGCAGAAATCTGTTCGAGCGGTGTTATTGGCCCTTTCTTTTCCCATGAATTCTTTTATTTTTCCTGAAAGTCATACCTGACAGTTGCAGGATGATGCTACCATTGTTGCCGCAATTTGTTAATCTTAACACTTGCTTTTGGGAGCAAGATGGTGTTCCCGATCATTTGTCAGCGGGATGTCAGGAGCTTTCTGGACAACTCCTTTCCAAAGAGATGGTTTGGACGTCGTGGATCAATTTATTGGCCTCCTCGATCGCCCGCCTTAACCCCAATGGACTTCTTCTTCTGGGGTTACCTTAGAGAAAGGGTTTATGGCACTAGACCGACCACGATAACTGCTTTGCGAGAGAAAACAATCAAGGATGCAAGTAACATACCGAATGCATGTGTAAATGCTGACGGTTGTCATTTTGAGCATTTGTAGATATATATGTTTTGCTATGGAATGTGTTGTTTTACTACTGAGCTCAATCGTTATTAGTTCGATTTTAAAAATTTCACAAAATTTGGCAGGTAATTATGAAACACCCTGTAGCTTGATGATTGCCATTCGAAATAATGGTGTCAGCTTTACGTGTCGCTGTGAAGATTGGACACAAGAGTTTTACAGAACACAGTCGCTGCTGCATCGAGGAATCCAATGTACATGATGTATCACGAACGCTAAATACTGGCTTGTCAGAGACAGGAAGTTAATCTATAAAGGATTATAATCATGAATATTATTTCATTTTGGATCAGGGGACAGCTACTAGTGTCTTACTAAAACAGTCTTTATGTCTACTGAAATTTGTCAATTATAAAAGATCATTTATTTTGAGATGTGTTCATTATTTGTGAAACTATTTCATCAAAAATATGAGATTTGAAATCAATTTTTCAAAGTAGAAATCGAAAAGAAAAGAATAGCAAATGCTAGAATTGTTATTGTGACATGTGTATTAGACTGAATTCAACAACTATACCATACTGCTGAACCAATCAGTAATATTTAACATAAAATATCCACTAGACAACTAGCTTGACTAGAAATGTGCACACATGTGCAATACAGTATCCACAGTGATAATAACAATGTCATAACCGCAACTGTAAAATTCACTTATACGAGCATACTACGGAATGCGGCTAGCTTTTTATTTCTATAATTGCATTTTCTAGCATTTCTAAAATTACATCCTCAATTTTCATAATTCCATTTTTATTTCGAAAACTGTCAACAGCTTTCGTTTCTAACAGTTCTCTAAAAACGTTTACTGGATTTGTACAAAGATAATGTCTTATTGACCAGATATTGATTGCCATCTTACCTGGGTATCCATTCTACTGACATCTTCAACCAGCCTCTTCATCACTGCTCTCACATGTCTGGGCTCGATTGTATTCAGCCAATCTCTTGTCTCCACACTCTTTCTGAGCATCTGGGAGATCGCCACACCCTGTGAGCGAACATAGCCATCGACCAGCTTCTGTGCAGCACTGCGCAGGTCATCTGCAAGTTTGCTGACCGGTGTAATGGTTGGAGGAGCATTGACAGAAGAAAGGCCGGCTTCTGCAGAGATGGTGTCAATCAGGAACATCTCATCTGCCAACGTCATGAGATAATCTACCGAGGATGAAGCGATATGGAGAGTCATACGAGACAGCAAGAGTAACAGAAGCGGCGGGGAGGAGGCATTGTCGACCAGGCCAGTACAGCGAGAGATCAACATACGGAAGAAGGCGACGACAAGCCCTTCTCGAATATCTCGTGGGCAGAACTGCTGTCGGAAGCCAGGCTTGGAGGTGAAGGTGATGTCAGTGGCGATGAATGCCTGAAAATGCAGTAATTTGAATAAGGCATGAAAATATTCACATGTACAACAGTGGTCTTCGCTGCAATTGTGAAATATAAAGCAGAGAAGCATTACCAACCAGATGCTTAGCAGTATCCCTCATGGCTCTATCATATGACTACTCTCTTCTCATCCTATCATCATCTTCACAAAATGTGCCTTCCCCTGCCCTTCCTCCTTACCTGAAGTGCTGTAAGCGCAGCGCGCACTTCATCCACCAACGCTGTGATGTGACCACTCACATAACTTTCAAGACTTTCTTCCGACCTGCTGCGCCCAGCATCATTAGAGACGAGTTTGTTTAGATCTAAAAGACATGCATCGAATCGCTGCGTGATCTGGTCGAGGTAGAATCCAACACGATTCCCCGCCACGCTGCACACGATCTGAAGGCCGGCTTCTGCTAAGGCGGGTTCTTCCATCAAGCGGTCCATAGCCTGTAGACGGCGATGAAACCGATCCAAAGCCCGTACCATTTCCGCATTGTCACCGCCTTCTTTCTCAAGCCTCATGCGAGCTTCTACTAAGCCAAAATATCGCTCCATCTGCTCTAGCACGAATCTACGCAGCTGCAACAGGACTTGTCCATCGTGCAAGACGTCTTCATCATCCTCAACTTCCTCTGCATCACCGAAAAGAGGCGCTCTTGGACCTGCATCTTCTTCTTCACGTCCTCTGGAGAGGAACAATTCATCGTGCACAGTCACGAACAAACACAGATCAGAAAGAAAAAGACTGCAGCCTTCGTTAACGAACTCAACAACGTCCAGCAATAATTCCGTTGAAACGCCCATTTCTGCCTCCTCTCCGGCCAAAGATATTTGACGCTCCAAAGCTCCCAAATCTGTGTCCAAACGGCGACGAGCTACAGTGAAGAATTCGTTGCGAAGTCGACCTCCTGGTTCCCCAAGACGCCACAGCAGCTGAAGTTGTCCTGATAATGTATGAGGATCATCATCGGCGTACACATCATTCCACAACCGTGTTCGTAAGTCAGCCATTATCTTCTGGCAGTCATCTCTGATGCCCTGAAAAGGAAACAAAGGCCACTGATGGAAAAAAATCAGGAAATTGTTGATAAATTATTCTGGAATAATCCACATATTTGTAAGGTAACTCCAAGAATTTTCGTTTTTGCAGTTCTTTTGATGCTTGTTAAGGTTTGATATCTTCAAAATTTTTGCGATGTAAGTGGTAAGAATTTGCTAACTTTATTAAAATCAGTTCAGAACTTCTTTTTCAAACTCCCTTCAACATTGTTCTCAATTTCTATTCATTGAATGCACAATGATGAATAAGTGAGCGGCTGGCAGTGTCGTTGTCGTGAGAAAACAAAGACACACCTTCGCTAATTGTTCGTGCGTCACCGTGTAGCGAGAACTTGATATTTTCAGTCATTAAAGTTATTGTGATAACTTTGCGACCTCACTAGTCTCTTCTAAGTTCACCGATTCCGATGAGCAATACATCAAAAGAAAGCTCAGAAAATGATCGATCTCCCGTGTCTGATTCGCTATCTTTTATCAAATGCTATCTTATTGAAAAATTACAATTTGTAAATTAAGCGACTTTCATATTTTGACCAATGTCCAGCAGACACAGTAGCGGATACAAGTCTGTCATAGCTCATTTTAAAGCTGAGAATGCAAGCTCTCGAATGATGCATGGCACGTTGATGTGCGTCAAGATCGGAAGGCATGAGAATCGGATGAATTTCGACATTTTTATGATCAGCTCAGCACTTCTACAAATTTGCATGATTCCGTGATAGCCTGTCTATGTGCTTCTATAATGATTATTCTCATCCAGTTTTCATTACGAATTAGAAGTTCTACAAGTTGACTCAAGCATCAGCGGACATCAGCATACATGAGAGACTATAAGTTGGTTAAGGGGCTCGCTTCGATGCGGAAGTGCAGACGTTCCAGGGTTTGAGTCTGTCCGCCTCGGGCGATGCCGTCGCTCACATTAGAGGCTACTAACCCTAGCCTGGTGAGAGTTGCGTGTGTGAAGGCTGCTCCACCCCTAGGTTGCTAGCATAGCTTCGTGCCTTGGGTGGTGCAGAGATGAGCATCGTGTTAATCTCAATGTTGATACTCCTAACAGCGCACTAACTCACCTGAAAGCTCGGTAGATCGGAATATCGGTTCAAAACGATTCTCGCCTTTCTGAACTGCTTCACTGCCTGTTCCTCTTTTCCAGCGTTGATCCACTGTTTAAGTCGTTGCGGCAGCTCGAAGAGATATTGAAGTTTCTTGAGGAGGAGATGAGTTTGTGTCAATTTATTGATCTTCTGTCTGCGCGTATGAAGACTTTCATCCAATTCTGTAGAGAGCTGAGTTATCTTTGTCATCTTTTCCGCTAATAATTCCATTTCCTTCTCTGTACTGGTGAAGTTATCCTTCATCATTCTGATAGTGTCCGTAGCTCGGATGAATTTGTAGTAGTTCTCATATACCAGTGACTTAAAAAAAGAAAAAAAATGATGGACTCAAAAAATTGAAGAACAACAAATAGCAGGCTATCAAACTCATGGTGATTTTCTAATATGAAGAAAAAGAGGCCGGAAATTCGCATCTTGCTTGTAGAGTAGAGTATACGGTCTCGAAATGTGAGCATTGCGCCATAGCTGCAACCTTCAAACGGCTTTTGAGCGATCGATCATGTGGAATATATACACAAGCTAAAATTTCATGGCCTTCGAGATTCTTGTAATATTTCACTTAATATTAAAAAAAATTGAATGTTAATTCACATTCCCCAACCACCTAAAATTCAACTTTAAAAAATGGCACCGCTATTTAAGACATCATATAATATGCCATCTCCGTGTAGAACACTTCAGAATTACCTAAATGATGTTCTGAATCTATTGCACTTGCCAAAATGATAAGTATTGTAAAATGCCTGTCTATAGGTACCCAGTGTTTTATCCAGCCCTGTTTTGGGGGGAAGTTCCCCCCCCCCCACCTATGAAGGAAAACAACGAAAATCATGCACTTAATAAAGGATGTATAGCTTTAAATTTTTAAGATCGTAAATCGCCTTTGGCTTTTAAATCGCTGAATGAAGTGACGCTCCGCTGACTGCAGACCGGTTATATGTGCGCCTTTAGGAACAGCGTCCGTGGAAAGGAGTTTTCCACTATGAATCGAGTTACAACTCGCTCAAGGCAAAGATTGTTGCCTTGAGGGATCCAATATTGATGATTTCACGTCAATTGTGAAACTCTGGCATTCTAGCAAGGCCAGACGACTGCAAATTCCAGACAGTAAACAATAACACTCATAATTCTCATCCTTCTTCCTGTTTTTAGGAAAATGAATTTTTATAGTACAATGGCTATTTTCTACATTATGTAAAAGTACTAAGGAATTCTGGGACAGTGTACATATATACGTACATGTGAAAGTAATTATTGATGTAATGTAATGATAATGATGAATAATTGATGTGAAATGTAGTGGCGATCAAGTAAAAAACTTTCAGTCATTAAATAATCATTTAATCTGGAACAAGTGATTAGCTAAAAGTTACAATTTGAAACATTTCACCATCTCGAAATTATAGTCCTAAAATATACATGTATAATAGGCATGTTTTGCAGTATTCATGAACAGTGAAATGTCATGTGTAGAGGGCCATTTATATTTTACATAAGGAGTTGGAATTTCTCATTGCCTGATGTCGAGATACGCAAACATTCAGACTCCCCCCCTGTACCACTAGGAGTGGATAAAACACTAGTCACCCCACTGACATTGGACAGTAGATAAGCCGACATAACTGTACCTTACTATAGTAACTAAAACCATAAAGCATCAATTTTGTCTTCTGTCGAGACAATAGGCATCTACTAATGCCGTTTAAGACATTCCTTGTCCCAGCAAAAATGATAAACAGACCTTTGACATCCTGAGCTTTCTACACCTGATTGAAACATTTGGTTACCAAGACAATATTTTTCAATTGTCGAACAAAAGTTGAATTTCTGTGACAGGTGAATTACGACGAATTATGGTTAACATATTTCGCTGAGTCACTTTGAAAGGAGCAAGCCATTTTCAATTATCATTTGAAGGTCAACGTCAATTACCTTGTTGTCCCGCGGTTCAATTACCACATTCCGGCCGCAACTAAGCCCAAAGTCACACTAGCTTTTAAAAATGCTTTTTAACCCTACTACTGATTACATTCAAAAGTAGTAATCAAAATCTCAACATTATGCTAAAGAATGAAAAGTTGAGGATGAATAAGATGACTTACCTATATTATAGAAGAATCAAATGAAATGATAAACACATGAAGATCATTACCTGCATGTCTGCGTCAAGAGCCCGTGTAGACTCACATAGAGATTTCTCCTCTTCCATCAACTGCATAAGGTTCTTCTCGCGCACCATCTGACTGAGATATGCATCTGGATCGAATCCCATGGCATTCAGGTTACAAGGATCAGTCGGCATAGTCTGATAGCCTCCCTGAGCACGTGAATCCGCGTAATACTGCAACAGGTTTTCATTCCGCCGTCTTCGACGCTCTGCGGCCTCGTCATCCATGGCTGGGATATAGAAATGAAAAATGAATATGTGACGACTTCATAGCAGATAAGATAGCAGATAACAAGCTCGCACCTGATCTTTTCAATCGTATAGTTGAAATGTGTGCTAACTTGAATACTCAGGTTAAAGCTACAAATGGTGATGGGATTTGGCACCCCTAGTAATGTTTAAATGGCAGCTGATTGTAATCCTATGTCGATTATAATCCAAGTAAGTGTGGCTAAATTCAAATCTAAATTATTTATCAAGTATCATCTCAAGTTATTGTAGAATCGTGTCAGCTTCGTTTCGATGATTCAGAATACTTACGCACTTTCATCCCTAAGTACGTTGTAAAAAATCAAAATTTGCTCTGTGGACCCTTGAAAAGAGTTCGCTATATCCGAGTACGTTATAACCGAGGCATTTTATATAGAAATAATGTGAATTTTTGTCCGTGCCTGCAAGAGGAGTACGTTATATCCGAGAGTTCGTTATAACCGAGTCCGTTATAAGTGGGTTCTACTGTATTGACTTAATAGTTGTCATTGTCTTTAGATATTGAGTAGAAGTAATTTCGATTTCATTCCACAAGACTTAGAGATAAGTTAGTAAGTGCATTAAACAGAATGCATTTAGAATTTAGATGCATGTTGAATTTTTCATAGCTTAGTAAATGCAATGATTTAGAAAATAGAATTCTAATGATTGCCACTTAAAATGGTCGAAATATCAACTTGGTGTTTTTATTTCTGTCAAAGATTTACGAATCCAAGACTTTTGTAAGATCTATACGATGTTGCAAAAAATATTAAATTTCATAAATGAGGATCAAGTCATCATTATCACAGAATATTCTACAAGACAGAATAAAGTTGATGAAAGGTTTGTTTCTCGTGATGGATAAAATCACTTTTTTCGTAGTAAGCAAACCCTGACATTAAAAATCATCACATGACGATCTGATTTTGCTATGAGGAAACATCACAGCCGAATCCTGCAGACAGGTTTGACTATGCCAAGTATGGGGAAATCACGTGGTAGACAGCCACAGGTATGCAGACTTCGCAGCACGGCATTCAGGGTGGAAGATTTTACATGATTAGTCGAATTGTCAAATTTGACACTTCAAAACATTGTTACAAGTAAAGAAAAATAACAGCTTTGAAGAGATGTAGTACTCGTATGATAAAGACGTATTATCTTTGAATCTCCGATCACATTCGCCTAACGTAATAATCGAACATAAATTCACGACTGCGACAAGCTCGCACTTTCTTCATCTGGCCAGACAAACTGTACAAAAACGATGGCATTAGCTAGGAAAGAGGTAAATCAATGTCAGCTAGATTAGAGCTAAGAGTATTTACAGCGGATACAATAGAAAAATCTAGATATGTAAATTTGAAGCCAGCCGTCATGAAACTAAATTGGCTGTTCAATGCTTCCATTATGAGACTGATATTACCACTTCGCATACCGCTAAGTATAACATGAAGATAACATGTGTTAACTGAAATATTAAGGGAAACAGCAATGGGAAGAGTAACTCAAAACTGAAGAAAAGGAAAGCATAGAAACACAAACTGCTGGGTTGGTGATCAAACTGAAGGGATAAACCTGCCAAGATAAAATTGCTCTTAGCGCCAGACATCAGCAAACTATTGATTAGCTGACTGAGACAGCAATTATTCAAGACTATTGTGTCGAGTGATAACAAGTTCTACACAGTAGAGACAGGATTCGAGATTTTCGAAATTTGAAACAAAATTCTTGATTTCACAAAATGCAAGTGCATCATCTTTCAAAAATGCTGCGAAAACGAGTCATTTAGTCACGAGTTTCATTATCTAGGCATCATGAGTGAATTCTACTTTGTGGATGAATTCACTCACATATCAGCTCATGAAATAAGAGAATATTGCTAAGTCTAGATCCCGGTTATGATAAATGAATAATCCCGGTTATGAATTCACTGACATAAGCTCATGAAATAAGAGAACACAGCTCAGTCTAGATCCCGGTTATGATAAATACTATACAGACGAATATCTATCAACTTCTCAACGTGAAGTTTCTCGAAATCTATATTGCTCTCAACTTGGCGACGACAGAAACTGTTTACATCTGCCGCTTGAGAAACTAATTTTGTCTTGCAAATAGCTTAATTGCCATTCCTTCAGTTTCCAAAATCAGAAAGTAAACAAGTGATTAATCTAATTGGCTAGTACTGCAATTCACATTTACTGAGAGACATAAATCGCGGAATTTTCCAACATACATTTACCTATCTTTGATCTGTCTTGTTAATCGAGTTTGGAATATGCTTTATTTGTCTGAATTCATACATGATCGTCTTTTTTGTTATAAAGCTAAACATTTTCGACTATATTTCCACAGCCACTCTCAAGTGAAAGAGATACAAATATATACATTTAAACTATGGACTAGCTTACGGGCCGAACATTTTCGCTACAATTTTTTTAATACCCGTCCAAGCAGTGGTTATTGTTATACTAAGACTAATTCATGTAAATTCAATGATGTGGGAAGCATTTGCAGTTCTTTTAAAGAGAAGGCATATTGTTGAGGTAATTCATTTATCAAGAATGACGATGGGCCTTTGAATATTGGAAATATCTTGAAGAAATCTTTTTTTGATTTTCAGTAGATCTGCATAATTTATAATGCACAACTACGACATATGTTTTACATATATTGTAAAAATTTATCTTCATTGACCTAGCTTGCGTAACGAATCGTTGCGCTACAGAAGTTTTTGGCTGCCCGTCCAACTTCCAAGTATTGTTGTCTGAACATCTCATTAGGAAGCTCTTGATTTACGTGGCATCCGTTAGTTGTTGCGCTGTCGTATTGTTTCAAATTGATCATCTATGTTGCTGCATACTCCTTTGTCGAATGTCTACGCCACGACATATGAAATTTAACGAAATACAAACATCAATGAACAGCTACAGTACTGAAGAGTTCCCATTACTACAAATAGAAGCAGACAGTACATCATCAATTGAACCCCCATTAATAAAAAATACTAGTGTCACATGACACTGAGAGCAGAGTCGTGAGTATAGGCATTATAATCCTCCGCTAGCATAACTGCGATTCGTTGTTCACAGTGTGGTCGTCTCATCCTCTTCGTGTCTCAGAATTGGTGTCAGCATCCAGTGCTTTGCAGTTTGGAAAGAAGTTATCGAGGCCTATCACGGAGTCATGACATCAACATGTCTCATTGTTCACAGGATTTCAGATGAGTATGCAAACATCCGCACAGATTTCAGTCGTGATTCCTGCTTTCAATCACTGAGATGGTCATGCAAAGATGAAAAGTGTACTTGAAATTACCAAATCATCTTTGACCTAAATAAATCTTTTAATGTCAAATTCAAAACCAATTGCAGCAATGGCAAAGCAGATCTCCGATAAAAAGAATCAATTAATCAGTGCCAAATGGAGACATGAAATAAACAGTCGAGCTGAAAGCAAACATTACAATGAATGTCCATTTATGCAATATCATATCTCAATTTGGGTTTGAGGTTGATGTAGAATTTGCATATTGGGTTCCTTCGCTTTCCCATCCTACTGATGTAAATGATTGATATTTCTTCATTATTTGAAAATAAGATTGATACCTCCAGAATAATGAAAATATGACCAAAATTTCTCGATATTGTATGTATTGCCGACGTTTTGCACGTTCGTCCTTTGTCAAGGCACAAGAGCAATTCACAAAAGTATGGGCATGCGCACACGAACAAAATAGGCTTATATACAAATTTTTACAATGCAGTTGACACAAAACGATTAGAAGTCAGTCATTTCGATCTTTCTATTAAGCTTGGGTTCCAAAGATCTGATTTGACGAAATTCGGACAATGTAGTATCATCAGGATCTCTACATTTGTCAATAATTTGTACATCAAAATAATCGATAGAACCGGTGTGACCTTGATGTTTCTGCAACAAGTGGTCAGAAACGGCACTGACTTAGTTGTCGGCGCTAATGCATCAAGGTCACACCGGTTCTATCGATTATTTTGATGTACAAATTATTGACAAATGTAGAGATCCTGATGATACTACATTGTCCGAATTTCGTCAAATCAGATCTTTGGAACCCAAGCTTAATAGAAAGATCGAAATGACTGACTTCTAATCGTTTTGTGTCAACTGCATTGTAAAAATTTGTATATAAGCCTATTTTGTTCGTGTGCGCATGCCCATACTTTTGTTAATTGCTCTTGTGCCTTGACAAAGGACGAACGTGCGAAACGTTGGCAATAAACATACAATATCGAGAAATTTTGGTCATATTTTCATTATTCTGGAGGTATCAATCTTATTTTCAAATAATGAATCCAAAACACTTCCTGCTCACGGCTCTTTTGTATGATATTTCTTGCCATAATGAATGATGTGACTTTACGAAGACATCAATATAGATCTACAAGAAAGGTCTATCGTAGTTTATTGAATATCTAAAGAGAATGACAGCTATTAAGTCAATACAAGACACCAACACCCTTGATTCCACAACCGCACTCGCCTGACCTAGGAATGGAACCGAAGTCCGTGGTGGAGACGAGCTCGCACCTTCTGCCTTCACTCGCATTCCTCTTGAACCGTCAGCGTGGCGTAGTGAAGAGGGTGCGAGCTCGTCTCCACCACGGACTTCGGTTCCATTCCTAGGTCAGGCGAGTGCGGTCGTGGAATCAAGGGTGTTGGTGTCTTGTATTGACTTAATAGCTGTCATTCTCTTTAGATATTCAATGTAGATCTAGATTTTTCTTATGTTGAACATTTTTATCTTTCTTTCCACTGAGAATGTCTATAAACATGCAGTTGAAAATAGTTGTCCATTTCATAACATAAAAAATGAACATTTTAATACTTTATTTCTACATCAAATGTGTTACTGATGATTGAAGCATAGGGTTTATTAACATGAGTGAGGTCAGCAACTATCACACGGCTGCAGCCAGCAAGCTTTCCAAGTGGGAGCGGCTCAGTCATTCTCAAACCGAAGTGGGTTACAAGATTCGAGCAGTCACTACGTGTTCTGATGTGACCAAACATCAGGAACTGTCAATGTAAAGAGTACATGAGTCGAATTGAGAACTCAAATCTTTTCAACAATATATTTTGTTGATGACTGGAAATCAAAAATACCGGAGTAAAGATATAAATGCTTCAAAGTTGTCTTTGGTCATAATGAATCGTTCATGGTCTTCCGTGCATGATTCAGATACGTCTTGTTCACACAGGCAACTCCGCATGCGAACGTCGACATGACGGAATCGAATTCCTGTCCTTCTTTCCACAGAGAGATGGTATTGTCAAAAGAAGTACTCTTCTCCATACTGGCAGCGGCACACTGACCACTGTTCGGGAGAGGATGCTGGGAAGACAGAGGGAGGGAGACCGACACAATGGGACTGTCTCGACACGTCGAAGCGTCAATGGCTGACAGAACACATTCTCCGGCCATCCACGACTTGTCATCTTCACCTCCCACCACACGAAGACCCATTCCAAACCTCACAACACCCGCACCACAGATAGCATGAGGCAGAGAGGGACCTGGACGCCAAGTATTGTCACGAGGATTGAAGATTTCCACGGAGGCGGTGCAGAACTCCGGTAGCATGTCTGAAGACCAGCGCTCACTGGCTTGCGTGTTACCGCCCACGATGTACATCTCCTCGTTCAACATGGCACATCCTGCCAGAGCTCGAGGGGTGGTCATCGCTGCCTGCTCACTCCATACATTCTCCACGGGGTCGTAGCGGTAGACAGTGCTGGAAAGGAGAGAGATATTTCAATATACAGCTCATGAATGAAGGCTTATTTGATAGCACATTTCCAGTTTTTAAAAGAGCTCTTGACTAAGGATACATGCTGACGAACTCAAAAATACTAAGGTTTCTTCCAAAGTTTACACCCGTACATGCACAGATAAGATATCATGCCTATTTACGATTATTGGCCCGATGCTGACACGTCTGCGATATCTATGTCTATTCACGCCTGCAACTCAACCTGTTAATGCCTCGGTTAAAACTTCACTACAACAGATCTCCTCAGGTGTTCCAAGCTCAGCAGCGATAAGTGACAATACCAGAAATAAAAATAGTCTTGTCGGAAATATTTTCGGTGACCCTTCGTGAAACTTTTATCAATATTTCACATAAATGAATGTCAATGCCTATTCTATGATTTCAAGATTCAGTTCAGTTTTAGCAATTTTCCTATGAACAAAACAGCAAAATGTCAAGAAATCAATAAAAAACGCAAGGCATAAATTACACAAAAGCATGCAAAAAGCAGTGATGGGTTCTGCTGTAGTTGAAGCCCGGGGGAATGCACAGCCCTGAGACCAAGCATTGGCTATTGTCTGTATCAGATTTCATTTTAAAGAAGCTCTTCATAACTTCACTGTTCACTTCGGCTGACGAATTCGTCGGTCATCTATCAAACTTCTTCACAAAAGTAGAACCTTTTGGTCTATCACACGAGGCATGCATTAATTCATTAGAATTTTAAAAAGTGAATATTGCACATCTGATCTATGAATTCGTTCTATTCACGTTAATATTTTACTATAGATGTATTGAAATTAATCATTTCCTGCACACTTACTTCACAATGTCACCCAAGTTGGTTTCACCTCCGAACACGTACAACCGGCCTCTGTAGGGATGTGCCGCCATACAGCGAAGTGGTCTGGGCAGTGAGGCCACCGCTTCCCATGTATTGGTGCACTGATCATACCGTTCCACATGTGAAAGAACTTCCTGACCAGTGTAACCACCCACTGCATAGATATACGTATCCACCAGACACAAAGCAAATTGAGTACGAGGTCTGTGCATCTTTGCTTTTACCTGCCAAGTACCTGATGATGAATCTGAGCAATGCAGGTTGCTTGAAACACCATCTTTGGTGGAGGAGCCTCTTGAGTTCGGTTTTCTGATGGTGCCACCAGCCAAGAACACCTGAAACCGACGAATGATAGTAGTAGATATCATCCATAGAGACATGTCTAAGATATAGGAGCAAGTGTTTCTAATATTAGCGGAATCCGTTCCAGACAGTTTGCTATTCTATCTGATACATGTATTTCTGTTAGAAGCAACTGATAGCAACAATCCACAAGTGATGAGAGCGCGCTGGTGTCGAGTCTGCAGGGATGGCCAGATGGATAAGCTCATGGGATCCCTAATGGGCCGAGAAAATTTCAGCATCAACATTCGTGAATGTCTATGTATGAAATAGATTGCTTGCGTGCACTTTGACATCTTGAATATTTAGAAAAAATCGGTTTAGCAAGCTAATGGAATCGACTAACGGATCTTAGAATAATTAAATGTTCAGAGTTGTATCTTCAATTGCAAAATGGGAACACAGCTGAATTACTGCTATTATCCTTATATTGTGTTAGAAAACACCATAATGATTACTGGTGCACCAGTAGTGCACTTAGATGGGATGGGCGTCGAATTAATGAAGATAAATTCTAGCTGCAAACCAAATTTCACTTGAATCGGCAAATAATAGAGGCGATGGCATAGATATAACCATGCAAATACTCCTGCTCTGATGGAGTGCTGTTGTCATCTGTGGGCCGGCGCCCCACAAACACATTTTAACCTACTTGAAAGGGTTGAGAAACGTGTCAAGAATCTCATGGGTGAAAAACTTGCTAGCAAGTTGCAGCCGCTCTCCATCAGACGATATGTTGCTTCACTCAGCCTCTTCTACAGATACTGTTTCGGTAAAAGCAGCTCAGCATTAGATGAGTGGGCACCTAAACCTAAGATCTTTTTCAGAAGCACACACAGAGCTAATGCATTCACATGCTATCATGTGAGCTGAGAACGCGCACGTAATGTGAGGCGTTCGAAAAGCTTTTTTGTTGGCATTGCACAGCTTTGGAATCAGCTTCCCTAGACCAGCACCATCTTGATACTTTCAAGAGGCATGCCAACAGGTTTCTAATGGGGTCTGCTTGATCAGATTAGAAGATCTGTCTTTTCTTTTATTTATTTGAAATAATACAATTTCTTTCTTCTTCATTGAGTAACTCCTAGCTTCCTTCATGGCTCATTTTGGCCCGATTTCGACGGGAAAAATGCGATGTCGCGCGGCATTTCAAGTGGTTTGGAAGCATGAATGGAAACGCGAATGTGAACTGTCAGCGGGCTACTATGCACTCAGATAGTATCTTCACTTACCCGTGTGTCAAATTTTGTGGCGATCGTTTCAGTTAAACAATCTCTACAAAAACTTTGGTATTTCAGGTGAATCAATTAATTCATTATCGTTGACTAATTAAGAATCTAATTTTAAAATTAAGCGAATACGCAATCAATATACAATGCATTTCCATCACCACAGCTAAATTTTGAATGCTTTGAAGTGTAGGCTTTCAATTTCTACATTCATTAGTAGCGAAATAAACAAGTATATATTTGCTATCTAAAACCTAAGGCGTGGAGACACTGGATGTCCGTGCCTTATCAGGTCATTAGATTATGCACTGCGTGACTGTATGTACTGATGCTTGTAAGCCTACCTATACACTGCTACGCTTTTTCAGCAGCTTAATTAATGCCATTAAGTCTAGGGATCATTCGTATATCTTCACAAACTTAGTTAAGAACATGAACACTCATGCATGTAGAATATGCATGCATGAATGATCTGATTGACACACTAAGCTGTTCGAAGTGCCCATGAAATTCCCATGGGTTGATAACTGATTAATTCTGTGACTTGATAATTGCTTGGAAATGTAAAACTCATCCCATGGACAGCCCGTGAATAAGTGCAAAAATATTCTCAACAAGTCTTCGAGTTTAACGTACCTCATTTCCACCGAATCAAAGAGCGATCTGTCAACAATTATAAATGAGTCGGAAGATCAAAATACTATTCAAGTTTATAATCATATAAAGAAACTATGCTCTGTAGGAATATATTTTGGACATCCCCATTCACTTCGTGATTTCTCACATCAAGCATAAGGTAGACTGAAAAGCCGTGCACTGAATGACATGGTCTGTCGCAAACGGATACTGAAGACATCGCAATCATTACGCAACTTTCAAATGCTCAAATTTCTGCGTCGGCATTGCAGATGAAGATTTAAGTAAAAATTAATTCATAAGATATCAGTATATGAACATAAAAATAGAGATATCTCAGAGACTTAACAACGCAGAGAATGCTATGCATGTATATTCACTATCATAACTGACGTCTTATCTAAAATGCTTCTCATTTGACCTTTCTGAGCTAAATCTATACAATCAACATCCGAGTAGGAGAGGCTCATCTAATGTTAGCAAAAACTAAATTATTAGTTCATTTGATTGAATATGTTATAAGTCAAGATAATGCACTTAGAGAAAAAGATAGGAAATAATGCATGCAATGATGAATAGACATATCCGCACAAAAATGAATATAAAACTAGAAATTGATAGATAACTCAAAAAGATAGAAACAGTAGAGACTAAAACAAAACATCGTCACTGCTAACGGTGGCAGTGCACTAGATACGGCAGGTTTGTGAGTTAAGATGTAGGCTTAAAAACATGCTTCTGTGATGTGCGTCGTCTTCGTTTGCAGTGGCAATTCTTCCTACTGTTTAGTGCATTTTCTCCCATTGGCAACAACGAAAACAGAACTAGATCGTCATATATTCATCATTTCACATTTTAGCTGTCTATCCGTCAATTTGTTGGATTAACCAAGAGTCTACAATTCGCAAGTACAATGTATGCTGAATGAATGAATTTTGATTCGGTCAACAGCTCTTAGAATGTTTGATAAATTGTGTGTAATTACGTGGCAGGTCAGTTTAGTCCGCGAATGTGAAACAAAGATCACTTTTGGCATAAAACGCTTAATCAGGGGTGGATTTGGTCCACAGACGTCTTTCGCTGTCTTTGATTTGTTTTGTTAATGCGATGACGCTGTCTCAGAGTCGAAAAAGCACGGTATTTATGATTAGCATAGACAGCATCTACAAATCATGTGCTTTCATATGAGGCTACGCTGACACAGCTGTACGTGTTAATAATAACGCTACTCTACTGCAAATTGCGATTCAGTAAGGGTCAGTTATCCACCACTAAGGCGAGGTACTGTGTTTATCGAATTTTCACGGTTGCCTAAAGAATACCTTATTCTAATTGGCTCGCTCAGTTGATGTGCTACGTGCAGGTATGTGCTTGTATATTGTACAGGTTATGTAAATAATATCTTTGTTTTTCTAGATGCTGGGCAATTCCATAAATAACACACGGCCTTTCTGACACAAAGTCGTCATTTCTCACCATGAAGAAGTGCGACATTGTCCATGAAAATTGCACCATATCCTTCCCAGATTAGTCTGAAATATTAATCCCCTTTTCATCCCTCTAGCGTCGAAAGAGGGACTACTATCATATATTTGAAAGGTGATTAATATTTCAGACTAGTCTGGCATGGATGAAGTCGCATTAATTCATGACGACTGTGTCAGAACGTCCATGCGTGATTTATGGAATTGACCTGCTTCGTAATTACTTGTAGCAGCTGACTCGCGATCATTCTTTATACACGACTTACATGGCATGATCTGTAGAGACTGAATTTGAGATAATAATGCTAAATTGTATTTCAGCGCGATTTAATCGACGCCGTTGCGCATGATAGATCCGTATTTATTTAGATAAGTCTTCGTCCACTTAACTGACGTGGGGTGAGCGCTTAGTCGCAATCAGTAAAGGTTAAGAAACACTTCCCGACACCCTTCACCTTTAACTTTTATTGAACATGTGGACAAATTATCAGATCCAACACAATTTTACTGATTACGACTCGGATTACCCTCAGTTCACCTTACCTGATTGTCGTGAGTGACCACAAGGCCAGGCATGTACAAGGACGCTGGCAACTTCCCCAACTTAATGAGTGTTCCCGATTTCAAGCAGAGGAACTCTGCTGCATTGTATTTGCGGTTCTGATCCTCGGAATAAGGATTTGCAAGGATGAGAATGCCTCTCTCATAACTCATGCCTTCCCGCGAGCAAGTATTGAGATCAATTTCCATAATACGATTCGGTAGGATGTGATAGTACCGGACCTTTGACAACAATTCCTCCATTCTTGCATCGTTCTTTAACAAAGGACTTTCCTCAATCTTGTCACAGAAGTAGAAACGAGATATGTTGGCAAAACGGATGCATTTCATGACATCAAAGAGAGAAGAGCTACGTGCTTCCATGTCATAATTTAGCCATTCAAGACAAGCTTCATACACTATTTCTTCTTGAGACACTTCCAACTGATCGTCATCAATTATTTCAATCAATTTATCGGGTGTGAGAGTAAGAAACTCTTCTTCCTGCAAATATATAAACGTAGAAATCAGAAAAGTATCAAACAGACATTCAATCACAGCGCGGCAACTTCAAGGAGACAGCATATTTTCCGTTTACTTAATGACACTCTTAAGCCGTTGGCCTAAGAAAATTTGTCAAAAGTAGGCAGAGTTCAGTGACTAGATGTCGGTAAAAGTACGGACTGTGAAAATTTCATTGCAATTTAAATGGTCTTTTCAATCAATTTATTGAAATTAAAAACAACATCAAGGTGGAAAATATAACGCTAAACGGATATAGGGCGGAAGTTGGGTGTGTCGCACTCCACTGTGAGCATGTGTTGGAGTCGATGGAACAATGATGGAAATGTTAAAAGAAGGAAAGGATCAGGGAGACCGAGATTGACAAACAATGCTACCGATAGGAAGTTGGTTATCTCAGCAAAGCGCAATCGTTTCAAGAGTGTTCCTCGACTGGCCATCAGCTGGAAAGCTGCAGAAGGAATTGCATACAGTATACGAACAGCATATTACCGTCTAGCAGAAGCGGGCCTGAGATCATACCGACCTGCTGTAAGAATTCCTCCAAGTAAGTAATGCGAGAATTTCACACAATGACATTGCTTCACTGCCAATTTTTTTCTCCGCAGGTCTCGAACACAAGCGAAATCGTGTGGAATGGTGTGAGCAGCATCTGTCGTGGAGCACAGAGGAATGGCGTCAAGTGATGTGGACGGATGAATCCCGTTTCCACTTTGGATTTTCACGATGGTCGCTTTAGAGTGCATCGAATGGTTGATGAGAGGTATTCACCCTGCTGCGCATATCTGAGCATGACCGCTATGGTGGTGGTAGGTTAGCGTGATGATCTGGGGCCGGTATCTGGTACGGAGGTCGATTCTGGTCGCTGGATGGGTGTAATGGCTACTGTTGGGTGTTGCGTTTGGGATGCGTGTGATTTGAGCATTGAGGATCGCCTACGGTTTTTGAACGCTTCAGCTCGTGGGTGGGGTGGGGGGGGGTGGGGGCGGGCACCACACGGGGGTGGTTTGCGGTCTAGTGTTGTGGGCGGGGTGTCGTGTGGGAGGGGGGGTGGGGGAATGTGGGTTGCGGGGGTCTCAATGGGGGCTATATGGTGGGGGGGGCTGGTGGGGGGGTGTGCTGGTTGTGGGGATGTGATGTGGGGTATGTGTTTGAATTTGTGGGGGATTGTTTGTGGGCGTGGGTTTGTCGGGGTTGGGTTGGTATTTAGGTCGAGGATAGTTGGCTGTAGTGGGTTTGGTTTGTGTGGCGGGTAGGTTGGCGGTCTGTAGGTGGGGTGCGTGGTGCGGTTGGGGGTGGCGTGGTGGGGTATTGTGGCGGGGGACGGGGTGGGGGAGGGGTGGAGCTGGTTGGGGTCTTGGGCGGTATTGTGGGGGTGTTAGGGTTCGCAGGGGGCGGTCTGGGGTGTGTGGGGTTGGGCTGGGGTGGTGGTGTGGGGAGAGGCGTTTGGTGAGTGGGTGTGTTGGACAGTGGTGACAATTGTGGTGATGTTTTTTAGGTGGTTGGTTGCGTTTTTGGTAATTTTTGTCCTTGACAATTGTGGTTAGAGTGCTACTCTTTAGATGTTTGGTGACGGTGTCTGGGTTGTGTGTGTGGGGGGTGGTGGTGGGTGTGGTGGTGTGGGGTGGGGTGGGGTTGGGTGGTGTTGGTGGGTGGGGGGGAGGGGGTGGGGGGTTGTGGTGGGGTGGGGGTGGGTGTGGGGTGGTGGGGGGTGGGTGGGGGTGGGTGGGGTTTGGGGGGGGGTGGGGGTGGGTGGTGGTGGGGGTGTGGGGGTGGTGGTGGGGGTGGGGGGGTGGTGGTTGGGGGTGGGTGTGGGGGGTGGGTGGGTGGGTGTGTTGTGGTGGGGGGTGGGGTGGGGGTGTGGTGGGTGGGGGGGGGGGTGGGGGGTGGTGGTGGTGGGGGTGGGTGGTGGGGTGTGGGGTGGGTGGGGTGGTGGGTGGGTGGTGGGTGGTGGGTGGGTGGGGGTGGGGGGTGGGGTGGGGGGTGTGGGGGTGGTGTGGGGGGTGGGTGGGGGTGGGGGGGGTGTGGGTGGTGGTGGGGGTGGGGTGGGGTGGTGGTGTGGGTGGGGGGGGTGGTGGGGTGGGTGGGGTGGGGGTGGTGGGGTGGGTGTGGTGGGTGGGTGGGTGGGTGTGGGGTGGGGTGGTGGTGGGTGTGTGTGGGGGTTGTGGTGGGTGGGTGGGGGTGGGTTGGGTTTGTGGTGTGGGTGGGTGGTGGTTGGTGGGTTGGGGTGGGGTTGGGTGGGGTGTGGGGTGGGTGGGGGGGGTTGGGGTGGTGGGTGGTGGTGGGGGGTGGGTGGGGTGGTGGGGGGGGTGGGTGTTGGGTGGGTGGGGGTGGGGGGTGGGTGGTGGTTTGGTGGGGTGGGGGGGGGTGGGGGTGGGGTGGGGGTGGGGTGGTGGTGGGGGGGGGGTGGTGTGGGGGGGGTGGGGTGGGTGGTGGTGTGGGGGGGTTGGGTGGTGGGGTGGGGGTGGGGTGTGGTGTGGTGTGGGGGGTGGGGTGGGTGGGGGGGGGGGTGGGGGGTGGGTTGGTGGGGTGGGTGGGGGTGTGGGGTGGTGGGTGGTGGGGGGGGTGGGGGGGGTGGGGGTGGTGGGGTGGGGTGGTGGTGGTGGTGGGGGGGGTGTGGGGTGGGGGTGGGGGTGGTGTGGGGGGGTGGGGGGGTGGGGTGGGGGTGGGGGGGGTGGTGGTGGTGGGTGGGGGGGGTGGTGTGGGGGTGGGTTGGTGGTGGGGTGGGTGGGGGGGGTGTGGTGGGGGGGGGTGTGGTGGTGGGGGGTGGGGTGGGGGGTGTGGGTGTTGGGTGGGGTGGGGTGGTGGGGGGTGGTGTGGGGGTGGTGGGGTGGGGGGTGGGGGTGTGGTGGGGGGGGGGGTGTGGGGGTGGGTGGGGTGGGTGGTTGGGGTGGGTGGGGGTGGTGGTGGGTGGGGGGGTGGGGTGGGGGGTGGGTGTGGGGGTGGTGGGGTGTGGTGGGTGGGGGGGTGGGTGGGTGGTGTGGGGTGGGGGGTGGGGGGTGGTGGGGGTGTGGTGGTGTGGGTGGTGGGGGGTGGGGGGTGGGTGGTGGGGGGGTGGTGGGGGGGGGTGGGGTGGTGGGGTGGGTGGGTGTGGGGTTGTGGGGTGGTGGGGGTGGTGTGGGTGGGTGGGTGTGGGGGGGGGTGGTGGGGTGGGGTGGGGGGTGGGGTGGGGGTGGTGGGGGGGTGGGGGTGGGGGTGGGTGGGGGGGTGGGGGTGTGGGGTGGTGGGGTGTGGGGGGGTGGGGGGGTGGTGGGGGGTGGTGGGTGGTGGGGGGGGTGGTGGGGGGGGTGGGTGGGGGGGTGGGGTGGGGGTGGGTGGTGGGGTGGGGTGGGGGGGGTGGTGGGTGGTGGGGGTGGTGGGGGGGGTGGGGGGTGGGGGGGTGGGGTGGTGGGTGGGGGTGGGGGGGGGGTGGGGGGGGTGGGGGGGGGGGGGGGGGGTGGGGGGGGGGGGTGTGGGGGGTGGGGGGGGTGGGTGGGGGGGGGGTGGGGTGGGGGGGTGGGGTGGGGGGGTGTGGGGGTGGGGGGGGTGGGGTGGGGGGTGGTGGGGGTGGGTGTGGGGGTGGTGGGGGTGGTGGGTGTGGGGTGGGGTGGGTGTGGTGGTGGGGGGTGGGGTGGGGTGGGGTGGTGGTGGGTGGGGGTGGTGGGTGGGGTGGGTGGTGGGTGGTGGGGGGGGTGGTGGGTTGGTGGGGTGGGTGGTGGGTGGGGTGTGGGGGTGGTGGGTTGGGGTGGGTTGGGTGTGTGGGGTGGGTGGGGTGGGGGTGGTGGGGTGTGGGGGTGGGTTGGGTGGGTGTGGGGGTGTGTGTGGGGTGGGGGGGGGTTGTGGGGGTGGTGGGGGGTGGTTGTGGTGGGGTGGTGGGTGGTGGTGGGGGGTGGGGTGGGGGTGGTGTGGTGGGGTGGTGGGGTGGGGTGTGGGTGGGGTGTGGGGTGGGGGTGGTGGTGGGTGGGTGGGGGGGTGGTGGGGGGTGGGGGGGTGTGGTGGGGGTGGGGTTGGGGGGTGGGTGGTGGTGGGTGGGGGGGGTGGTGGTGGGGGGGGTGGTGTTGTGGGGTGGGTGGTGGTGGGTGGGGTGGGGGGGTGGTGGTGTGGGGGGGTGGGGGGGGGGGTGGTGGGGGTGGGTGGGTGGGTGGTGGGTGTGGGGGTGGGGGGTGGGGGTGGGGGTGGTGGTGGGTGGTGGGGGTTGTGGGGGGGTGGTGGGGGTGGGGGGTGGTGGGTGGGGTGGGTGGGGGTGGTGTTGTGTGGGTGTGGTGGTGGGGTGGTGTGGGTGGTGGTGTGTGTGGGGGTGGGGGTTGGTGGTGTGGGTGTGGTGGGGGGTGGTGTGGGGTGGGGTGGGGTGGGTGTGGGGGGTGTGGGGGGGGTGGTGTGGGGGTGGGTGGGTGTGGGGGGTGGGTGGGGGTGGGGGGTGTGTGGTGGGGGTGGGGGGGTGGGGTGGGGGGTGGTGGGTGTGTGTGGGGTGGGGGGGTGGGTGGTGGGGGTGTGGTGGGGGTGGGTGGGGGTGGTGGGGGGTGGGGGGTGGGGGTGTGGGTGGTGGGGTGGGTGGTGGGGGGTGGGGGGGTGGGGTGGGTGTTGGGTGGGTGTGGGTGGGGGGTGTGGTGGGTGGGGTGGGGGTGGGTGTGTGGTGGGGGTGGTGGGGTGTGGGGGGGTGGGTGGGGGGTGGGGTGTGGTGGGGGGTGGGTGGGGTGGGTGGGGGGGTGTGTGGGGGGGGGTGGGGTGGGTGGGGTGGGTGTGGGGGGTGGGGGGGTGGGTGTGGGGTGTGGGGTGGGGGTGGTGGGTGTGGGGGGTGGGTGGGTGTGGGGGGTGGGGGGGGTGGTGGGGGGTGGGTGTGGTGGTTGGGGTGGGTGTGGGGGTGTGGGGTGGGGGTGGGGTGGGGGTGTGGGTGGGGGGGGGGTGGGGGTGGGGGTGGGGGGGTGGTGGGTGGGGGTGGGTGTGTGGGTGGTGGTGGGGGGGGGGGTGGGGGGGGTGGGGGTGTGGGGGGGGGTGGGGTGGGGGGGTGGGTGGGGGTGGTTGGGTGTGGGGGGTGGGGGTGGGGTGGGTGGGGGTGTGGGGTGGGTGTGGTTGGGGGGGGGGTGGGTGGTGGGGGGGGGGGTGGGGTGGGGGGGTGGTGGTGGTGGGTTGTGGGTGGTGGGGGTGGGGTGGGTGTGTGTGGGGGTGGGGTGGGTGGTGGGGGTGGGGGGGGGGGGTGGTGGGTGGGGGGTGGGTGGGGGGGGGTGGTGGGGGTGTGGGTGGTGGGTGGGGGTGGTGGGGGGTGGGGGGGGGGGGGTGGGTGGGTGGGGGGTGGTGTGGGGGTGGGTGGGGGTGGGTGGTGGGTGGGGGGTGTGGGGGTGGGGTGTGGTGGGGTGGGGGTGGGGGGGTGTGGTGGGTGTGGGGGTGGGGTGGGGTGTGGGGGGGGTGTGGGTGTTGGGGTGGGTGTGTGGGGGGGGGGTGGTGGGTGGTGGGGTGTGGTGGTGGGGTGGTGGGGTGGGGTGGGTGGGTTGGTGGGGTGGTGTGTGGGGGGGGGGGTGGGGGGTTGTGGGTGGGGGGGGTGGGTGGTGGGGGTGGTTGGTGGGGTGGGTGGGGTGGGGTGGTGGGGGTGGTGGTGTGGGGGTGTGGGGTGTGGTGGGTGGGTGGGGGTGTGGGGGTGGTGTTGTGGTGGGGTGGGTGTGGGGGGTTGGGGTGGTGGGGGTGTGGGGGTGGGGTGTGGGTTGGGGGGTGTGGGGGGGTGGTGGGGTGTTGGTGGGTGGGGGGGTGTGTGGTGTGGGGTGTGGGGGTTGGTGGTGTGGGGGGGGTGGGGTGGGGTGTTGGTGTGGTGGGGGTGGGGTGGTTGGGTTGGGGTGGGGGGTGGGGGTGTGGGTGGGGGTGGGGTGGGTGGGGGTGGGGGGGGTGGGGGTGGGGTGGGTGGGGGTGGTGGGTGGGGTGGGGGGTGGGGGGTGTGGTGGTGGGTGGGTGGGGGTTGGGGGGGGTGGTGGGTTGGGTGGTGGGGTTGGTGGTGGTGGGTGGGGTGTGGGGGTGGGGGTGGGGGTGTGGGTGTGGGGTGTGGGGGGTTGGGTGTGGGGTGGGTGGGTGGGTGTTGGGGGGGTGTGGTGGGGTGGGTGGGGGTGGGGTGGGTGTGGGTTGGGGGGGGTGGGGGGGTGGGGGTGGGTGGGGTGGGGTGGGGGGGTGGGGGGTGGTGTGGTGGGTGGGGGTGGGGGGGGTGGGTGGGGTGGGTGGGTGGGTGGTGGGTGGGGGGGTGGGTGGTGTGGGTGGGGGTGGGTGGGTTGGGGTGGGTGGTGGGGTGGGTGGGGGGTGTGGGGGTGGGGGGTGGGGTGGGGTGGGTGGGTGGGTGGTGTGGGGGGTGGGTGGGGGTGGGGGGGTGTTGGGGTGGGTGGGGTGTGGTGGGGGGTGGGGGGGGGGTGGGGGTGGTGGGGGGGGTGTGGTGGGGTGGGTGGGGTGGTGGGGGTGGGGTGTGGGTGGGGGGGGTGGGGGTGGGGGGGGTGGGTGGTGGGGTGGGTGGGGTGGTGGGGGTGTGGGGGGGGGGTGGGTTGGTGGGGGTGGGGTGGGTGTGGGTGGGGGGGGTGGTTGGGGGTGGTGGGGTGGGTGGGGGTGGGGTGTGGGTGGTGGGGTGGGTGGGGGTGGGGGGTGGTGGGGTGGGGTGGGGGGGGGTGGTGGTGGGGGGGTTGGGGTGGTGGGGGGTGTGGGGGTGGTGGGGGTGGGGGGTGGTGGGGTGGGGGGTGGGGGTGGTTGGGTGGGGTGGGGGGTGGTGGGGTGGGGGTGGGGTGTGGGGGGTGGGTTGGGTGGGGGTGGGGGGTGGGGGGGGGGTGGGGGTGGGTGGGGGTGGGGTGTGGGTGGGTGGGGTGTTGGTGGGGGTGGGGTGGGGTGGTGGGGGTGGTGGGGGTGGGTGTGGTGGGGGTGGGGTGGGGGGGTGGTGTGGGGTGGTGGGGGTGGTTGTGGTGGGGGTGGTGGGTGGGGGGTGGGTGGGGGTGGGGTGGGGGTGTGGTGTGGGGGGTGGGGGGGTGGGTGGGTGGTGGGGGGGGTGGGGGGGTGGTGGGGGTGTGGGGTGGGGGGGGGGGGTGGTGGGGGTGGGGGGTGTGGGTGGTGGGTGGGGGTGGTGGTGTGGGTGGGTGTGGGGGGGGGTGGGGGGTGGTGGGGTGGTGGGGTGGGGGGGGTGGGGTGTGGGGGGGGGGGGTGTGGGGGGGGGGGGGTGGGGTGTGGGGGGTGGGGGGTGGGGGGGGTGGTGGGTGGGTTGGGTGGGGGGGGGTGGTGGGGGGTGGGGGTGGTGGGTGTGGGGTGGTTGGGGGGGGGGGTGGGGTGGGGTTGGGGGTGGGGGGTGGTGGTGGGTGGGTGGGTGGGGGTGGGGGGGGGTGGGGGGTGGTGGGGGGGGGTGGGGGGGGGGTGGTGGGTGTGGGGGTTGGTTGGGGGGGGGGTGGGGGGGGGTGGGGGGGGTGGTGGGGGTTGGTGGGGGTGGGGTGGGGGTGGGGTGTGGGGGGTGTGGTGGTGGGGGGTTTGTTTGGTGGGGGTGTGGGTTTGGGGTTGTTGTGGGTGGGGGGGGTGTGGTGTGGTGGGTGTTGTGGGGGGGGTGGGGGTGTTGGGGGGGTGGGGGTGTGGGGTTTGGTGTTTGGGGGTGGGTGTTTGTGGGTGGGTGTGGGGATTTTTTTGTGTCCCCCGTGCTTTGTGAAATGTTTTTTGGTTTAAGTGGGCTTTTGTTTTGGTATTGATTATTGTTGTGGTTTTTTTGTATGGAATTTTGATTGTTTTTTCGTTGTGGACATACGCTCGATCACACAGAGCTCATTGTTGGTAACAACAAGCGATAGTGAGATCTGGAATTTGCATCCTCCATTGGCCTTCACGCTCCCCCGACCTGTCTCCGATCGAACATGCTTGGGATGAACTTGGTCGGAAAGTGAGAGATGCATATGATCATCCGCCATCAACACTGACAGCTCTTTCAGAGAGACTCATCGATCAATGGTCATTGCTGGATCAGGAACGGCTTGATCATCTTTGCGACTCGATGCCGATGAGACTTCAAAGCTGCATTTCAGTGCGGGGAGAACATACTCGGTACTAATGTCTCCCATTTATTCAAATATAATGTTTTATATAAAATGCTATCTTATAATTCATGAGTGTGAGCGGAATAAAGTTCATATCTTTGAGTGGAGCATTTTTTATGTCAGGCACTATAGAATGACACACTGTCTACTGTCGAACAAAAGGCCGTGAATAAGCAGACAGCTTTTTATGTCGGTCATATGTCGGTTGCACATTCGTTGATGAATTCTGATGAAGACGGTGGTGAACTAATTTTCGTACGCCTGCCAACTTCTAAACAATGAAACTGACACACTAACAAAACTTGTCCACGCTAATCTAAATTCTTCTACAATGTAATATGAAAAAATCGAGTCGATCGAAGTATTATGGAGGAATTTGCAGTTACAAGCAAAGCGACGAATGACTGTTCTTATTCCAGTAATGCGTTTACAACTTCCTTTTGCCACAGTAAGTTCATTTGTGTGTCATCGTTTTGAGTTAGTTTCCACCTCTGGTAAACTGAAAAGCTCAAACATTCTAATCCTATGGATTAAAATTTGCATTCCTGGTCATTTATATCTTAGGAAGATGCGAAGAAACTTGAAACATTGGAGTCTACCTGACTCGTCATCTTGCAAACGTATATCAAAGTACAGATCAACAGCCTGCGCTCCTCATATTTTAGGCCTATGGCATAAAACAAAACCACGAGCAAACTTGGCCAAGTTTGGAACACAACAAATACGGGTATTTACTATTACTATGTCAAATATGATTTTCTTTTAAATACCAAAACACGAATACAAATAACTTCTTAAAAATTCTACAGCTCAAACAGAAACGCTCGAAAAGGCTTTTGTTTTTGTATTTTGAACAACAAATAATGTAGTTTTACATGCAGCGTTGCCATATTGACACTCGAAATTTAGCATTCCGTAGTATTTTGACATGCAAGCCTTCTATACTTACAAGTACTTGAGCTATCGGAATTTGTACCGTGTTTGTCTCAAACTACACAAGCAAGGTTGGACCTTGGATTTTCTACACAAACTTGGATCTTCTATTAATGCTGCATAATATGCAGCATTAATAGAATGACGCAAGTTTGATCTGATTTGTAGCTTGATTTGTACATATAGTGTACAAATCAAGCTACAAAAATTGATATTTTGATTTGAATCTTAGGAGAACTACAAGATAAGAGAATGAAGTTCTGATTTTTTTTATCAAAATTCTACTTAATTCACGTAATATTTCAAAAATGAAGTACTTGTGATTATTGGCTATTGGATTTTCGGCTTGACAACATCGCGCATTGAAAAAAGCTTACATGTATTTTGTTGCATTTGTGCATATTGAATTTTTATATATTTCATCTATTTTAGTTTTTTCCACAATTATCTTCGCACCAATTTATATTTCTGAATGACCAAGTGAAAACAATTGCCTTATGAGCAATGTGTAATTCAATCATAATTAAATCAAAGATCGTAAATTATTCAGTATATCAGTGTAGATTAACTTAAGGGAAAGTTACATAACGTAATACATGTACATAGGCTGCTAATTACAATTATTGTAATAAAAATCGCTTCCCTCTAGTACCACACTTCTCATGGACCAAATAGGAATTTTGGTTTACAGAAGAATCTTAAAGTCAGCACAAAATACAAAGAATGCACTTCGTTTCCTTGATTCTACTCATATATTGAAATTTGGGCTTGGGTTTTGGGTATTGACCCAAAACTTGCATTGGGTATAGCCACAACAAGTTTTTGCCCTACCTTGACACAAACAACCAGACTTACTAATAGGGCAGATTTGCTACTTCAATGATGACGAAACTTCCCTTCTTCATTAATTTGCAAGTCTGGCCACGAAATATGACATTTAGTTTGATATGCTTAAACGTCCCTTTTCTAACTTCAGGCTCTCTGATAATAGATATTTTCCTTTATATTAAGCCAACAAAGTCAATTTAGTGCGCTACTTACCTGACAGAGAAGATTGAAATGTTTGCAAATTATCTCTTTAGCCTTCCCAGCGAGCATGTGACATTGATAGAGTCTGGCGAAGAAAAAGAGTCCAATACAGTTTGCAACTGTGATTCTCTCCATCATGAACTCAGCGCAGCCGTTTTTCAATCGAAATAACTGAAGAAGATTGGAAGCAGAAAGAAGATTCTGCACCGATTGTTCGCTCAGCTCACATTCGCCAGTGTACACGTAATCCAAGATGAGCGAAAATGAACCAGCGTCGATTGCATTCAACGTGTACGTTGGTAAATGCGAGAAAGAAGAGGACGAAGAACATGGATCTGTTGATAGAGAGAAGCACAATCCATAATACCTATGGTTGTAAATGCAAAAATAACCTGGAATTTCGGTCAGTAAGGCCCGTATGCACCAACCTCGCATTAAGTTAAGCAGTGACTAGTAATGCAAATCGTCCATTATTCATGGAATGACGTTTATTCTTGTGCATACGGCCCTAGGAGTAAAGTAATATTAGACTGAGGTATTCTAGTAGCTCAATAGTTTTGTTGATCAATATCGATCATTTTTCAGGGAATATAAGCTTTCCATCTAAAAATGATTTTCAAAACAACTTGGCTTTCGTGTAAATATTACATATCTACCTGAACTTCTTCATAAATCAATAGATTTTTGAAGGATGGCATCTTTGGTGCACAAATGTTGAAGTCATTTACTGTTCATTTTCATGACTTCATTAAGGGTACAACTCGCTGATTTGCTTATACTATGCACAACACATTTTGTTCGGCTACTAGTAGTCGTAAAATAGAGATGGTTTAAGCATGGTTGCTCTGAATATACACGTAAAGAGGCAGTTTTATCATACGAGCATGATAAAATGGCGTTGACCTTCTCCTTCATTAAGTTGCTGACTGACTGACATCAATATCACTGAAAGAACGGTCCTCCAATCTTTGATATCTGGTTAAGTCATTTGTGTGAGACATTTAGATATGTTGCAACTTATAAGACAAATGCCATTTTTACCGCTTAATACGACAGCACAAATTTTCGGCATTGCCTGTTTTCAACATCTGTCAAGCTCAAAAGTAATGCAATGAGGAATAATTAAGCTGTCAAATGCACAGGACTAAATTTATTTATTATTAATATTTAAATTATTATTATTAAATTTCAACACATGCATATTAATAGCACTGTATGTCTTGGGGTCTACATAATTTTTAAGTGTGCTTCTGTCATTCGTGACGATTAGCTCTAAAAGCACTTCTAAAAAGTCCTATCTTGACCACAATCACATAAACAACGCTACAAAACCTTTAAGCTGATTAGACTGTGTTACTTACTCTCCTCTTCGGGTTCTCCCGATTCAGCTTCAGTATGACTGAACATGGCATGAAAGAAAGGGCTAGCCGTTAAAAGGGCTAACTTATGGCAGCGAAAACTCTGTCCTCCAACAAGCATTTCAACATCCACAAGCTCATGCGAGATATGCAATTGCTTGAGAGCGTCGATGATCTGATGTGGACGTTCAATATCTTTATATGATGTCCAATCTTCAGTTGCCGGCGATTCCGCCATCTTCGGACTAGAATCGCCTTTCGGAGACGTTGGTCGTCCACGACTCGTTCGAAATGTGCCAGTCCTCACGTAGCTCATCTAAAATTATGAGCAAAATTAAATTCATCAAACAATGCATGATATTTATGTTGAGATACATGTACAGAGGATAATTCACTTTCAAATGCTTGGATTGCACCAAATCAAATTTGCCTCGCAACTTTGTTCACTTAAATGGCATATTTTAGAAGTTATCGGAAAATCGCGAAATTTCTATACTACGATGACTACTGTCATCATGTTAGTCGGAATTGATCGATATACTCGCATGCAGGGGCCTATAAAATGTTTATTACAACATAGCACTTGAAAACAAGTGCAGCCTACACAAACACGCACTCAGTCAGTTGCATCGCAAAGTGCAATGTGATGCCGGTAAAATTATAGCTGCATTTATATATTCGCAAGGACACCTTTAAAGAATAAGAGGATCAAAAGTCAGCTTCTGCCAGTAAACGATGAAAGATGTCGTGGACATTGACAAGTTTTCTTTCAGTGCTTATTCGCACTGCACTATATGTAAGGGCATGTTGAGCTGTCTCCACTTCACCACAAACACAGGTTCGAGCCCGATAAGTTTAAAATGTTCTGAAAGGTAAATTGCTACATGGTTCTGCTTCCAGCTTTTTGTGGGGCAGAAAAATATCTAAACATCCCCTCTTATACATCATGCTCTGGCGGCCTACTACTATGCATTAGACATATTTCTTTTGGCATTGCGTTCGTTCTTTTATACGCTGTCATATTTTCACACGTACATTTCATATTTTCATGCTTTTTGACAAAAATTAATGGATGCGCTATACAAGTTAATTGAAACAAATATAAATTTGTCATCGAAGCTACTAAATATAGGAATTCCATAGACATTGGATCCCAATATAATATAATTCGATGTCTGGAGAAATATGCTGTCATCAAACAGCGATATTTGCTCTACTGATGTGAATTAAGAGCACAGACTCTCACCGCTTATCTACTGCTTTATCAAAAATCAATGATTCAGAGCAAAGACACTAATAGTTAAACTCAAATATGTTATATACTTTCTATTCTCATGTTTTAGATTTAGTAATAATTTTATGATTTTCTCCACTGCTTCCTTAGCTAGTAACATTCAAGTAAGTTACATATTAGAATAACAGCTGAACAGACTTTGATTAAAAAAATGAAGCAATAATAAAGAGCATTTACACTATTTCAATCACATTTTGCCTCAAAATTAAATGATACAAGGAAGTCCAAAATATACATTAGAAAAAATACCTGTTGATGATTTACAATCTTTCCATTATCCAGACAAACTTCCTTTTTGCAACTTATTTGTCTAGCAAAGAAACTCTGCAACATATTCGTCGGGCCGGGCTCGACCAACAGTCACTTCCTAAAATAGTGCTCCGGGTTCGCAAATTCTGATAGATTGACAAAAGAAAATGATTAATAAATTATTAATTTTAAATATTAATCAAAATAAAAGAAATTGAAAAAGACAATAGACAAATAGAACAGAAAATTCGAAGCAGATTGGCACACACGTGTGTGTTCTAGTGAGCTAATGTGAATGATTTTTCCATGCTGATGGCAATAAGGTTTAATTTGAGACTTCATGATATTCAAGATCGAATATTAAGCACTATAAACAAATTTGATTGCTCAATTTGAGGAGATATTTTTGCCAATTTTGAAAAGGCAGCACTAGATTTGTATTAAATGCATTGGGATACAGAAGTTTGATGTTACGGCAAAGGACAGAAATTTGGAAGCCCTGAGTGCTACATAACATACTGAAATTTTATTGTATCAGATAAAATATATACTGCTTGACACCGCTGCTTGTGATTCGCTGCTCACAAGTTGACCAGCGAATCATATAACTACGAGTAGAAGTCTGGCAGTACATATACAATCATAGATTCTGGAAATTTCAGAAAAAATGAAAGATTACAAAGTAGAACTAAGACAGAGATACACACGAAAACAGAAAATACTCAGGGCCATGAAGGTAAACGAAGATCAAACAGAAAACCTTCTGTACAGACCTGTAAGTTGTCCTGTGGTGCTTGTAAGAAAAGTTTGGGAATGGACTCCATCCACTGCACGACTTCCAAAAATGGGTCCTACGTAGTACAACTTTGTTAGTCCTACGTGCTGATCCTCATTTGAAGTGCCGCCTCAAATGAAAGCTCCCCATGCAGAAATCACAGGTCACCGAGTTAGCAAACGGCAATGACTCATGCCTGAAGTTGAAAAAGATGCTTCCTGTTTGAGAGTAGTGACTCTAAATATGTGGAATCTGTAGTGGGTCAGCAACTGACCGCAAAAGGTATAAGAAAGAATTTCCAAGAATATTGATTGACAAGACATCAATTTCTCGGAGACATAGAGGTCAAGTCCATAGGGCATGCATAAGATGCGTTTTGTTGTGGATAGAACACCTACCCCGCGGCAAAGGCTCAAATGATGCGATGGAAATGCGCAGTTAAACTTTGCGAGCAATTAGGGATGATGACATGATACACGAAGGATTTCTGACCTGAATGTTTTGGACGCCAGCTGTGGCAAAATTGTTTGAAGTGGATGGGTCCACTGCAAAGAATGTCCAACAGCAAATGGAAGAGATGACTGATCGATCTCGAGATACCGGTTCTCATTGGTGTCTAAATATTATGCACTCATTTCGTGCTAAGCGTGAATTCGCGCCATTATCGGTTCACTGGTTCTGCTCCAAGAATATAAGTCGAAGTTCTATCCGTTGAGCTCTGGTCGAAGAATTGTAGTAGGAATTCTGTTCTTCGAGCTCAGCTTTAGTAATTTTCGTTTTGTTACGAAGATTTTGGGTTTTATATTATTCATAATTTTAGGATGCAGGGATGTAAGGTAATTTGGTTGAATAATACTCCACAAGTTAACAAAAGAAGGCTAAATATCTAAGCACTTAATAATAGGCTAAAACGAATCAACATAAAACTCAACTGCAAATTATGTAACTGTAGGATGCAAAACTGCACATTTCACTTCTACTACTCTTTCAAAAGTAAAGAGCAGAGTCTTCAAGCAAAATGTAGGCCTATTTTTTAGTTATGAAGCATAGACCAACAGCAAAAACGTTTTTTACAATGATTTTACTTGTTTTCGTCAAATTAGTTTCCTCAAACAAAATACAGACAAACGGATCGGAAAACTGGAAATAGCCCAGCATAGTCGGTCGGGGTAAAAAAACACTGCTGGTTCTCCGGAACTATTAACGAGTTAGACGTTGATTCAAAAAGTGTAGATAGATCTCCGTCTGACAAACTTGACGCACAAAGTTCAACTTACATATCCAGTTTACATATAGATGTAGCTTTGATGTGAGAGCCAAAATATGAAAAGCAAAAAAATGTGACGGCTTACAATCCCGTAGGCCACATATTTTCTTTTAGAGGAATCCTATTTTCTGCCTATCAGAAGTGTGATATCCTCTCCAATTTCCGATTTTGAGATTCTGTGCTTAAAATCATTGCTTAAAATCTTAAAATCTTTCCTTGCGTCACTCAAGTCCTTACTTCCACATTCGATATAAAGTTGAAGATATCGGTAGAAAGTCTGTTTGACTTTTCACTCAAAGTCACGGATAAGGTTATAGCGACCATAGATAGCATGCTGTGGATATTGACGCGACTGCATTTACATCAGTTTGAAGAATCGATGAATGTCGATTGGACTCTAATTTTGACAGAGGTAATTCATGGACGGCTCAATGATTTTGGTGGCATAGAAATATGTTTGGTGGCTATTAATGCAACGGCGTTAGAGAGTCCTATAACATTGCTCACTGGCTTGCTGAGTCTGAATTTGCTTCCCCCATCTTTGATCTGAATTTCGAATTGCAATGTCGCCAGAGTTCAGTAGCCGAATAGTATAAAAAACCAGCTATGTCTATCTCTTGTGGAGCAAATTTCTATACAGTATCATCTAATCATGAAATTAAGCAAGAAAATGGCAAATGGTAATCTCTTTGTCTTTGCTTCCTTCTTTCCTCTTATTTCTTCAATGAATGAGTGCTTATTGTCATCGAAGATTTATACATGCTATGGACGAACCAGATACAGGTAACATGGCCCACATGTGTCCAACCAAAATGGAACATCCATTCTCGTCTCTGTCTATGATATCTCAGTCAGCCTGTGGCCAAAAAAATTTTTCATGTCAGTTAAGTTGTCATTCAATTTAGACATATCAAAGTATCTGATTTTGAACATAATTTGGTTTGTCAAAAAGACGTAAGTGACTTAAGCATTCAAATATCTGTTCTATGAATAAATAACATATGTGCAATCCACAGGGATGGATTCGTCTGTCGCTGTTTCCTAGTCAAAGAGGTGACGCGATTCTATCTCAGCCAATACATAGTAAATTTCCAGACTGTATAGCCTACTGGGAATAAGTTACAATTGGGAATATTACTTGGCTATTCATTTAATAGATTGGAAAGATATAAAAATGTATAGCCGATGTTCAATGCGGTGTCAATGATCTAGTTCGTCACAACTCAGGCTTGAATTTGGATCACGTTCAATAAAAATTGATCATTCTACACCTCGGAACAAGTTCTTGGCGTGACCACTCGGTATCAAAAAATGTCATCTCTAGACCCAAACACGCAGACCCAGCAATTTAACTCCGTGGTGCGACCTAACTAAAGTGATGACTATAGTGATGATTACATGACCCAGTTAAATCGAATAGAAAAAATGAAAAAGTGAATAGCTCTATATTGAATGCAATGAAGGAATGCAGGCCCTACATTGATCCGTGCACTGCACAATTCCAACAGATAGCACTGCCACATTTGAAAGGTTGAAAAATTGCTATTTTTGAGAATTTATTTGCCCAGATGCAGTCACACAAATTTCAAAAATGCTTTTGTATGAGATGACCAGAGGTGTGAAGTAAGAATGTGTCTACATGAAGAAACAGTCATTAGGTGTGAGTTCTATCTCGATGGAATCAGTAGGAGAAAAATTTGTTTGACGTCGCTGTTCGATTTATAAACTCGAACCATAAATTTATAGACTGCAAAACATTATACATAACAGGTAATCGATAGGCCTATTTGGCATCACTTCCTTCAAAGAAATTAGTGAAATGATCTTCGTGAGTGATTTGTCAATAATTGAAATAATTATATTTTTCCTTCAAAATGCACTTCCTTGACTTTCCATCCACACAAAATCGTTTAATAACATCGCTACACCAATACGGCATCGCTAGAGATGTGAATATATTCATAAAAATTTATATTTCTGAATTTTATTTTCGGTACCGAGTTGACCAGTTACCCTCATTTTTTCTCTCTTGCGACGGGCACACTGCAGACACGATATAATCCAAAATTTTAAATGAGCTGGTTCACTGTCGCCAGACGGATCAACATAGGCATGAGAACCGGTAGAGTTAGATCATTTATAAAAAAAATTTTTTCAAGCTTTGTTTCACTTTCCCCCTGGATGAATAAACATGCACAACAGGTAACTTCAGAATGAAGAGTAGTGCAATACCGAGATAATGACACTATAATTTTTTCATTCGCTGGCACTGATAAGCAATTCACATTCACAATTACAACATAAGGACGTCAATTGACAAGAGAACAAGCGATCGCAATTTTTATCAAAAATATTAAAGATCAACGTACTACTTACAATATTGGAAGTGCACATTGTAGTAACACACATATATAATTAACATATTCTACAACTGAGCTTAAAAGTTTTTGCATTTAGGAGGATGCCGTCATGAAATACGATTTGGCTCATTTCTGCTACATGTGATTTAACGCATGACCACCCCCATTTGTATTCTAGGTATTTATGATGCAAATGATCGTATTTATCCCAGAAAGATGATTTCAAAGACTTTCATCTTCAAGATGGAATCACAAACTTCAAATATTGGTAATCGCAGTTGACCAAACGGCGGGAGATCATAGTGACATCGAGGTAATATATAAGGTTTTGCCCTTTTATTTTATAGTCGAAATTCTATAAACGTCAAGTAGCTAAATAACGGTAATACTTCGGCGTCCCTAGGCTTCAAGGTTCGATAGATCTAGGTGTGCAGTGAGATGTCATCGTATTTAAGTTTCTACGCTTCACACGGTGACATCTCGCTATCTACCAGGTTTATCGACCTTCGAAGGATCGGGACGCCTAAGTACCTAGTATCTTGGCGCTAATAGAAAATCGACTACAAAACAAATGGCGGTCACCTGTTTACTTAAAAATTTACTATAAAATCTCCGGATATTTTTCAAGCTAGTTCTCTCGAAGTGATTATGTCATCATATAGCTGTGGGATTCTGTGGAATAGAGATTGATTTTTCAATAGATTTCATCAAAATATCCGGACAATAAAGTCACATTTAGTGCCGATGGCCAGTAGAACAATTTCCTCATTAAACGCATTTAGAATTCATATCTAAAATCTGACTTCTGAATTCGACAGAATGCAAAGAACTTCTAAATCCGACGCGATTCTGCGCATGCTGCGAAACCGATTCTGTCCATGCCAATCTCCATTGATTAATAATTTAATTAATGATAACAATATGTCAAATGTTATTTCTCGTGGTGCTATTTTTGTTGTAGAAAATAATCTTTCTAGGAACTGAAATCATATTTTTTTGATTCATTGCAATGAGGCCGCCGCAGGTTGAACATTACAAATCTTTGATACAGCGTGCAACCACTTGTTTCTTGCAATGATCTGGCTGTGTGCGCGACTTTGCACATTGTCTTGCAGCAAGAGAAACGCACGCATGCATGGGGGGCGGTGAAGAGTGAATACAGAGCACTTAGCGTGGCTGACGGGAGATGAGAAAGCTCCCATTGTTAAGTCTTGATGTATGAGGCGAAGTTTGTGTAAAGGCGGATCACATATTTATCATACAGCGATTACATCTTTATGGGATTCGAGGATGAACAGGATCTGTTTACTTGTGGGAATCGAAAAGGCAAAGATTGATGTACAGGATTTGTTTACATGTGCGGATCGCAAAAAGCATTCTGTATTTATTGATGGGATGAATTTAATGACAGGATCTGTTTACATGTGGGAAACGCAACAAATGAATGATGTCTGATTTATCTTTGTGACATATCTTTCAAGACATATCATTACATATTCAGTATTTTGTCAGCCACTATGTGTGGGACCCCGCTCGTCTGGGTTTGAGTGTTCAGGTTAGGGGTCGAAACACAACTAGACGAGTACCTGCTGATGACTGACGGACTGCAGTATTATGTTTTATGTCCCTTTATCGGTAGCTGAAGTAGTGGTCGATGTATTGTAATTGAAATGAAGAAATGTGGAATTACATGGTACTATAGACGGATGGCGATAACTGGCGATAACAAATTCAAGTGAAGAAATAGTATTTTCCATGTGTATACTTAGGAATAGCGTGTATAGTTTATAGGTATAGTGTATATCAAAAATAACGGATTACCAAAAAATGCAACGTGCCTGAAAGATACTTGTTGCATTGTTTGATTTCGAAATAATTCCCACACGTCTTGTGACTTTATTAAATGTGCACTTTATACTGTAGTTTATATATAATTTTTTAACCAGACAATATTTCACCAGCACGGTCAAAAAACAGACAGAAGTTCTTTCAAAACTTTATTATAAATCATGGTTCAATTTTCAGTTTAAGCTTAAATCATTGAAAGCCAATTTTGTCTTCGGCCAGTGTTCATCAGACAGATAAAAGAGTCATGAACACGAAGTGTAGCAACAGATATCATATGACATCGCAGGAATCTGATTAAATAATTTTAATATAATTGAGTGCTTTGCATTTCATGGCTGAAAGAGGTCTTCAAATAATGACGGCCACTGTTGCAAAAATTGATGGCCAACTAGAACGCTTAATCACATATTGCTCACATTGTCCTTCTAGATGAAGAAGCAATCGAGTTTGGAGCATGAATAGAAGAGTGAGCTGTTGAAAAAGCAGTATATACATTTGAAGCCGTTCTATGAAAAAATAGTGCTCTTTTGATGGATAGAGGCTAGATCAGCTGACGGATCCTGATATTGGTTGAAAGAGCAGTTATTTAAGTCGGTGTCATTGTTCAACCGGGGAATCAACAGCCACTCGTTTGTTCACCGATCTAGTGCCATGATGCTGAATTGTGCTGATCTTGGACACTTTTCAATGGTCACCGTAGGGTGACAATGGTCAAAGTCATCGTCATGGACGTCATCACATACTTTCAATGCACAATAATATATTTAGATGCACTTATTTGAATATTAAGTTTTCCGCATCACATCTGACTTCGTGATATTTATGTTTTTATGAACGAATTTTCTTTGAAGAAATGCATACCTCTGGACTCTGTGCCACAAAATCGATTCTTGGTCCTAAACGGACACGTGCTAAATATGTATGAACCGCCTTGTCAGCCTACTATCACATATATATAAGATCACTATACACACGATAAACAGGGCCCAGAGAGTTCGTAAGCGTGGTTTCGAGTTCTCTTTGTTCACCAGTGAATTCAGCAAACGGGAATTTCCAGAAATTGCTTGTGAACTGAACTGAAATAAGATGTTGCCGTTTAAGAAGTAGGGTGTTTTTCCGGGCCGGTACTTTTCCTAACAGGAAATGTCACATATTTCCTCGTCAACTGGGTAAATCTTGAGATGAAATTTAGAATTCTCTTTCGATTCATCTCCGTCATACTGAAGTTGATACGCGGACGCATGGGTTTATTGGTTAAGCTCTGAATGCAGACTGCCGGCATAGCCTACTTAAAGACAATCATGCTGCACCCATTTCTACATGCTGCACCCATGTGTGCTATATATATATGCATATCTTGAAGTATATAGGCATATACGTCAACTCACTCCCCCCTCATACATGTACATTCAGTATATCTTGCTCACGTCTTACAGTTAACCGATTTTCGTTTGTTGAGGTGCCGGTGCCTGGTATGTAGCTTAGGATTGGCTTTTCGGATTTAGATTGCCGGTAGATGGGATCGATGGGCATAGCCAAGGCAACACACTTGGCCCTTCAGTATTGGCCCCTATTGTAATTTTAGCGGTGTAGCTAATTTTTAGGGTTCAGACACTGAAGCGAACAATGTCGCTCCCCACCTACATCAATTGTTTATTTCCGACACAAGACCCTGACTTTTCAGGATTTTCGGAGTGTTGTGTTGAGTGAGTCAAGAATACTGGCATGACTGATTTTAATAGTTTTTTATATGCCCAGTTGTTTAATAGAACATTTGTTGGAATATTTTTCAGACCAAGCTATCATAACGATCACAATCTTATGTAATTTTTCAGATAGTCCTATTAAATCAAATTGTCTACTTAAAAGAAATTGTTGCTTTTTCTTAGATGCCGGTAATACCAGTATTTCTAACAAACATTATTTCCTACTGGTTACGATAATATCTGTAATTACATATGTGCGCCTTTTCCACAAAGCGCGCATTATCTGTTGTCAAAATACGACATTACCTAAAAATCGGCTTGTGCGCCTTATGCACGGGTGCGCCTTATAGGCCGGAAGTTACGGGAGTTATAGAAAAGTTTCGTAGCTCTTTTTGACATTGCCTCCAGGCTTCCCCACGCACTTGGTCCACTTTGAAGACAGCTCATGGAGTGCTTCGTTGAAGATTTCCGGTGTTCTTGAACAGAAGAATTCTCAATATGGCTTCAACATCGTCACTGTTCGCAAAAAAACCTGGTCTCTCAGATGGTGCTTCAAAATCAAATGCCTGAACAGATAAGTATCACTGGAGCCTAAGTCCGGACTGTAGGCTGCAGGGGATGAGGGAGCACATCGCTGCTAGTTGTGATTGCTGTGTCAGTATCAGCGGCAGTTGTGTGAGCGTGTTTCCATTACCGTATACGGAGCAAATCTGCAACAGAGTTTCCTGATGTCGAACTCTATCAGAAGGCTAACAACGCGGCCATACGAGGCATTAAGATGATCCACCAAGGACTTTTCGTTATGAGACGGTTAACGAGCACGATCCTCTCCGACTTCTTTTCTGTGATTGTCTTCAGTCTCCACTGAGGATGTGCACTTGCGATATAGAACATCGACTCTCCTAGCTGCGAACTCTTTGATCCAGTTGTACGCGGTTGCTTTACAAGATGCATCATCGCCATGTGCAGCAGACAGATCGGTCATAATTGGTTGATTGTCACAATGATGAAGCAATGAGAAGCGTATTACGCTACGATATGCATTCTCTGGAAGCATGAGTGGAATAACATGTGATTGACTAGTGAGTATCGTTCACTGTTGTAGACTAACTACTGCGCGTGAATGGTCAAAATCTAATTAACATGGCTCAGTTAATCGCAGTCAGATACCGCAGCATTACACAGTGCAGTTTATTAAATAAAAGTTAAAGAAATAGATTTCTGATCCCCACTTTCCATCCTTTAGCCTACATAGCGGGAGGACACCCCACCCGCTATTACATGGACACTGGATTATGAATAATGTCATGTGACATCTTTTGATTATCATCAGAGGGCTGCGAGGTGTCCCGGCTTCGTCGGGAAGGTTCCGGTTTAGGAGCTCAATTTTTGTCTCTTGGCTTCGAATGTGTCTGTCTGGTACACTTGCTATTGCCAGATTAGTCCAGTATCAAATATTTCAAAATATATGATTTTGACAAAAAGCGAAGAGTGGCCTATTGAAGTCTCTGAAAAAGTAAGATTGTTATACAAATTTTGTTCATTTATCTTTTTTAATTTAGCATATAGCGCAATCTTGTGGATGAATTTATTGCATGTAAACATGTATGAAAATCCCCCTTCCCATGGAATCCTTCTGCCAAAAAATAAAAGCAAAAACGCCGCGTGGCCTTCCGACTGGAATATGAAGTCGCATGTCCATCAATCATATCATCTGGTTATGGAGAGGAATAATGCTCATTTAGAACAAAGCGTCGTAACCAGACGATCTAGTCAATCGCCACACAAAGTTTGCTGAGATTTCCCAATCCACCCCGAACATAACGAAGCATTTCTCAAACCATGAGAATGTGTCACTGTCAGGCTATGAGAACAGTCGCAAATTTACGCCACTTCTGTGAAATTCACTTGCAAAGGTTCCCTTTTAACAGATGTGTTGAAGTTGCACTGAATTGCATTCTTCGAACTGAACAGTGCTAAATTTTCGTATGTGGAGCTTTTCCATTCACGAATCCCGTCTGATCATTGGAGGAACTCAGGGATACTTTTCAAGCGAGACAAATTTCTATCTCAACTGATGATGGATTTGCCGACTATAATTTCGAACTGCCAACCATCTTATGTAAAGACTGCATTTTTTAGGAGTGACAATCGACACGAAGTTGACATCGGAGCTGCATACTGATGCTGCGTGTAAAAAACTTCGTCGAATATTATCATTTCAAGTCAGTTTAGCTTTTTCATTTTGTAAACTTTACACAGCGTGGTGTCAACAAATTGGAAAACATTCAATCTCGTTTGAACTGTCAATGCTCTGCATTTGTTCCGTTGGAATAGGCCTACAGGCGAACTATTAAGGTCTCCGCATGTTCAGTGATTTGGTCAATAATCCATTCCACTGTCCACCATCTAGCCCCCAATGTCATTCACATAACGGAAAACTTTTTTATCCCGTTTTGTATGACTGTTCTTCATAACAGGAGCTTCATCGTGACTTTGTCCAAACGTGCTAATACAAAGCGAGCCGAGACTCTCCGGTATGTCTAAAGAAATTAGAGATTAAAGACCTTCAGATTTTAAAAATCGGAGGCCAACTTAACTGAACTTCTAAAAAATGCAGTAGAGCATCTTAGTCCTCTCTCCATTCCTCGTAGGTTGAAAGTGTCGGGCTGAAAAATAATGTAATGTTAAATGCAACTAAAGTTCTATACTGCACGAAGAATGTTGAAATGTCGACTTGAAAAAACAATTGTAAGTGCCCAAGTAGAAAGAAGTGCTAATCTGTGTAGCCTTATATCATCTTCTGAATAATTGAATCAAGTCATGATCATTATTATTTCAATACATCGCTCTTCCTTCTATTTGTATTGTGCCATCATTCATGCTTGTAATTTTTAATCAAACCAACAAATATGTGTTTATTTTTTATTTCTAATTGAATTTGTTTTGTAATTGCATTGAACATCAATCCTCATCCTTGTATTATTGAATCAACTCACGATCCGCATTATTATTATTTGGACATATCGCTCTATTTTTTGAACTGCATTTTTATGTTCTAGTATTGTGTTTAGTATGACTATGTTTATAAGTATGACTATGTTTATATTTAGTTTTATGTTTTAGTGTGATTTGCAAAGTGTTCGCGAAATCAATGTGCTCTATAGAATTAATACGCAAACATTTTTCACTAGGAAGTACTTAGTGATACTTGAATGGAATGAATGAAGAAACTCTAATTGTTTAATTTCCTTTCATCGCATTTAACAACAATGAAATTATATATATAAACGATGGATCAGATTGCCATGCAAAAGATGTGCGGCTGGTAGGATTCGAACCTACGACTAAGGTTAACTATACCTTTGCTCTAACCAACTGAGCTACGAGCCACTTATGCGACTGTGTCAATTGGCAGGATCAAACCCTCACCACCACGCATCAGCTGTCATAGCAATTATGTTAGATCCGATTGTAAAGTGTCACTCATATAATTTGCGATTGTTAATCCATTTGACCTCTGATAATATTCCTGCCAAATTATCGTTCAGCTCGTGAAGGTAGCCTACCTCATGCCGTCATATTATTCCTGCAACGTCTTTATATTATGACACTTTCGTGAACCACATTGATATTATCCAATAATTGCACGTGTATGCAATATTGATATTTCTCATATCTCTTCGTAGCTACTATTTTGGTCATTGGCACGCTGCTAACCTTAATTCAGAAAATTCACATAATGATTATCTGAATTTTGTAAATTAAGGTAAACAGCGTGGCACAAAGGCCTACATGACAATTTCTAAAATTATATAGAAAGATATGGTAGCCTATAGCAGGCCTGTGATTACTCCTCAAATTCCTCAGATTCCTCAAATATTGTTTTTACTCCTCAAATCCTCAAAAATTCCTCAAATATAGCTTAACTAAGAGAAATTCCTCAAATGTGACACATTTTAGACTAACTGTAGGATAATGCATTGTTTTTTGGTGAATGACGATGATATGTAAATTTTCAATCAAGAACCTGAGATAGAATCCTATCCTGACTGCTGAGCATGAACAATTATGATTTATATACGTGTTCTTATTTTACGGTCGTTTTCACCTCTGGAAGCTACAGGGCTGCAGATGTTTGGGTTCGTCGCACCTATTTTGCTATGGCAGAGAAGTTCTCTGAAGTTATTGTCTGATCGAAAACTCCTTTAAGTTGCAACACTTTCACGTCATTTGATGAGTGAAAGCACTGCGATCAACCTACAGAAATTGTATAGGCTATCTGAACACTGCAATCAATTTTTACTTCAAACATCATGATGTTCCATAGAATTCCAACAATAAAATGCTTTCAATTATTTTCATTAATTATCTTGACCTTTTCTCACAGCCTTCTATTATGCTTCTGCGACTATATGGTTGCCAAATGCCATGCGTGTGGCTTCTTAAAGAATTTTAAGGATATCGATCTTCTATATCCATTATATGATAAAGTATAAGGTAGCCCAGCCCACTTGGATTTCAGTACTCTTGTCAACTGAAACTTTTGCTTTACCATCATTCTCTTCCATTTTAATTTCCGCTGAACATGAACACATCCGAAGGGGTAAAGCAAATCGTCCCTAAATTTAGTGTACTACATGCCTCCTGGTCACTAGCGTGTGGCGGTTAGAAGCTTATGAACTCTGCTATCCCCATGAGTCCTGCAGCTACGTTTTCCAGGGTTTGCCGGACCGACATCTGAACACAAGCTTGGTGTGAAAGTAACGCACGAATCGTTCATCGTTTGCATGCGAACTTAGAGTAAATAAGACATTCAAACCACATATTACTGGGTTGGTAGATTTTCAACCTGGTCTACTGCAAGATGTGGATGTCAATATCTCTTGGCGGAACTTCATGGGAATAGAGGTGATGATTCTTTCACCCTTTGCCTAGATGAACCAACAACTTAACTGGCAAGCCTGTTCCTGACTGTTTGTTTTGTGTCGTGCGAGAGAATTCATGCTCATTTGAATGGAGATCGGGAACGTTATGATCAAAGCGCTAACAGGTTAACAAAGAACCCCAAAGCTTATTCAGTAAAAAAAAGTAATTTTAATGTGTGTAATGTGGCCATCCTTCATAATAACTGATTTTTTTAGCCACAGGCAATGCATTCCGTCAACAATTTTAATCTTTATATACTTATGGGTTACTCTCCTCCCAAATTTGTCTAAAATCAGTTCGTAAAAATTGATCGTCACAAAGCCCTACATGCATGTATTTGAAGATATTTCTTAAATTCAAAAAATTACAGTATACAAATCTGACAAGCATCATGGAATTGGAAACGATAGCGTGAATCACAGCGATATCAGCAGCTTGATCTGATATCTGAAGCACTCTGTTCCCGGTACAATTCTATATATGAAATTGAAAGCAAGTAGGTTAATTCTCCGAACGTTTTCTGATTTTTTTTTGATGTGATATCCTCTGTTCGACACATTCTAAGCATATAGTACTTGAGGTCAACAAATTAAATTTGTATCAACGTGGGAAGTAATTATTAGCAGGCCAATATCCCTTTGTAGCATACACAACTTCTAAAGGTGTGGTGTGGTCAACCCTGGAGTTACCTTCTTAGTTGTGACTTTCATGACTTGAAGTTTGGCCCAAAATCCATGTTAAAGTTTGGAGCTTTTTTTCAATTACCACATTAGGCTCCGTTTCCATTCCTCAAATTTTTCAATGAAAATCCTCAATTTTTCTCATAGGCTAATCACAGGCCTGCTATAGTATTCGTAGTTTGCATCACGAGCATCTACCCTGGTTTGCATTAAGTGCCGAGTTCTCGTCTAAGAATACAATGACTTCCAAGAATTCTAACTTTTAGTGCTTGAGCAGTATGAGACATGGATGTTCAAAGTAACAGACCATCACGTTTCCTCAAATCATCATAAATGATAATATAATCGAATGTATTCACGATAAATACAGAGAGATCTAATTCAATTATGTAAAAGTAAGCTAGAGAATCCTGCACATATGTGACATTGAATGCAACCATCTTATCATTTAATCTACACATGTGCAACTACACAAATTACGTATTTAATAACTTGAATAGATCTTCATTATAAGACTAGATGTTTAGTTCATGACATTATGATATTTCGTTTCCCATTACTTTCAAAACGTCTCGTACATAACGACAGTTCTCCCACTTGCAGTTGATTTCAATAAAAGCTAGTTTTCTACACGCACTAGGTGTGTACAATAAGTTTAGTTGAAAAATTACAGAGTATCAATAAAATCCATCAATATTTTTGCAGGATATCATTGAATAATAGATTTTCGTTACGTGCGTGACGATAGGCCAACTCATAGGAGCTATTGCAAAATCCACCCATAAGTCTAGGTGTGATACTGAAGTTTTTGTAGCGCTGTTGTAGGCACTGATTGAGAATACAAGAAAGGTGTAGTAGATATTGAAATGGAAGATTCGGAAATCAATTTTTTCCTTGCTTAAAACATGAGGATATTTTTCAATTTTATAGATTAGGCCTATTATTCTCATGTCAAAGATGAAAGCATGAAAATCTAGAATATGACATTGTATGAAGCAAGATCGATTAGAAAGCTATAATTTAGGGTTCTTTGGATACATCGGCATGAAAGTTCAGGCGTGTGACTGAATTTTAGTTTCTGGTGCTCATGTCTGCATTTTCATGGAAATGCCCATGTGATGTGGTATTTGAGTACTATGTGATGCTTCTGGCCAACTGTCGTCTTGTTCCTTTCCAAATTTCATTTTCGTTTTTTGCTTAAATAATCTTTTTTTTGAAATTCAGTTTCCTACATGTCTGTTGTCAGCAGTTTTTAACACAAGCTAATGTACCGCAGACACATTCGAGACACTGTATCTAATATGATTATCAGTCTTAAAGGCGTTAGTGACTTCGAGGTGAGTGCGAGGCAAAATAATGATGGACAAAACAGTCGTGGTATCGAGAGCTCTCGCGATTCTTTTCAGGGTGCAAATCGGATATTATATAAATAGAAGGTACAATAAGCGGTGCAATTAATAAGGTAGCGTCGATGTCGTAGTTAACTGAAACATTTTGAATTCGGTCACCCTGACATCTTGCAGATGGTTACATTTTTAGGTTATCTTCACTCTTCCTTTAACTTTCAATTATTAAAATCACCACCCCTTTCAGTTGTAACATCTCTCTAACATATGCTTAAAGGCTAAACACTCGAACATGTACTCATACCTGCAGTATGCAACAAATTATTCCATGAATGACTCGGGACTCAGACTCGTTGGCGAAATCCTACCGAGTCTTTGTCCGATGAAGTTTTTTACGCTTGTCAATAATGACATCCAATGCATCTATATAATACGGTGGGGCTAAAGCTAGTATACTTACATGAGGTCTTAGAGATTATTAGAGTGGGATTTTATGCGGTGATAGGGTTGCTGATCAGTAAAAAAGCGAAATCCAACAGCTGCATTAGAAAACTATAGGCGCCCTTAAGACTAGGCCTATTGTAGATTGTAGGCCGATATGTCTCATTCTGTGTTTAAACTCAAGAAACCTGAGTTGTCAGACGTCTATAATGATATTTTATCTTTTAGATAGAGATGATTCAGGCAACAGAAAAAATCTAGTCGGCGTAATCAAGCTTGGTCTATTAGCTTAGTATTAGTTATTAGCTTAGTTATTAGTCTATTAGTTAATTTTCCCTTTCAATCCCCGTGTTTCACAATTTTTCTCTATGCCTACTAAATTTCCGTGTTAGAGAGGATGGTCGAAATTTGTTGCGGTAGCGATATTTTTCCCTATGAATGAGATGCATGATCGAGATGAAATGTTTCCATATTTGCTATGATTACATATTTATCCGTATGTGTATTTCTAGGATCAAGTGAATCGGATGTCTGGCTCAAAAGCTGATGGTGTTAAGTGTAAAACGCCTACCAGAAAATTCTGAGTATACATATAAATGCTCTCCAGTTTGAGGGGTCTCAAAGTCGTATCCGAAGATCAGTTGGTGTAGCCTGCTGATGCACAAAGCAGTCTTTATAGTGATCAGTAGAGCGATTTTTTTATTGACCTAAAAATTAGTTTCTTTGATCCATCGAATTGACTTCAAAACCATGAAAATTGACTTTAAAAATTGACCGAAAAACTTTATCAAAAACTTTAATCACCACCGACTAAAAATACATCGTAAAAACAAAACATGTGAAAACGTCAGATAAGTTTACTTCAAGAGTTATTCACATAAGAAACAATGTAGCTTTCAATGTTTTCCTCAAGAAAATTTCGATCATCAGCCAAAAGATTGTTCAATTTTGAAAAAGCACGTGCAACATCTCCACTTGATGGCTGAGCATTTAGCAGCATGTGATACTCACTTGGTGAAAGATTCCCCGATGCATCAATAATTTCTTGTAGATCCTCTTCCTTGGATAGGCGTTCCTCCAAATATGGCAAAATATTTGGAGGATCAAGTGATCCTAACTCACTTTTCAAACCTCGGAAATCTTCATACGCTTGAAGAATTGTGTAGTTCTGATTTTCCTACTACTAACTTTTTTAACAATACTTGGCAAGTGTCTGTAAGTTACAGACAACAAGACAAGTTCGTCAGTTATTTCTCGAACATTGACCGCTTTGCTTTGCTTTCCTCTGCACCAATAGACCATCGTCAGAAAAGCTCAATACAACTGTTTTGATTTCATTGAAATTGTCCTGAATAGTATGAAGCTGCCTTCGGAGCCATGATGCTCATACTTGTCAGAGTGGGGTTGTAGGCGAGCACCAATAATCTTCTCGAACATGTTCAAACCGTGACCGATTTTTAGCAGTTTGCCGATTTCACTGTTGCAATAAGATTGTCAGTGGCGCAAAAGTACCTTACCGTCGAACTCTTTCTGAGGCAATTGTGTATTAAGTGAGGCTAGGCACGTGAGATGTCGAAGCTTTGGATACAAAGATTTTCAGAGTTTAGACCGCATGGATCATCATACGGAGGCTAGCATACGGAATATGAATAACAGAACATTTCCCTCTTTCAACGTTCCATCATTCTCATCGCGTCATCGATCATTTTTAAAACATTATCTGAATCAAACTTTCTGAATAGTTTTACAGGAGACATAAATATGTTTATTTATGAGGGGTTCGTCAAGGCGTCCCGCCTACACATTCACGAACTTCAAATTTTTGCCAAGCAGCTTTCATCCGAAATTAACGAAAATATTCTTGGTCCTTTAAGTTCTACTTCATAATAGTCGTCAATTTTACTCTCTCCTATCGACCTGAACAATACGTGTCCGAACCAAGAATGATACCGAAGGCAAATCACGTCCCGCAATAATTAGCAAGTTTCTTTGCGCTTGGATGCCTCAGTATTTATTGAGCGAATATTCAGCTCCAGCAAGCACTGAAACCCCAATAATTGACGAAAATTGCAAAAAAAGCTTGTTTACCCTGACGAGGACGGAACACCAATTGTCGTTTACTTTGATTTGCTGAACTTTGATTAAGGCTTTTCGTGTATGTATACTTTGTCAGATCTGTGTTGTTCAACAAAATACGGAATTTTTTCACATGTGACAACCTTTTCCACATAAAACGCAAAAACAGTTTCATTGCTTGGCGTCCCTGTCTGAATTTTTCAGGAAATTTGGATTTTATAAAGAAAGTGCCTTTCCCTGTCGGAGAGTTCTTTCACCTTGGGCATTTTTGAACTATAACTCTAGTAAAAGACCATGTAGCGAAGAACTGAATGAGTGATCGACGCACAACTCCCCAGGTGAAGATGGCTTAAATGATCATCGATATTTATGCCAATAATTAGACACACCATTTGATGTCGTCCAGCCACTAAATATGACACGCAGACAAGGGAAGATACTCTTAGTCTTTGTGCTATGACGTCGATAAACTTGTTGGCAATGCCGCGTGAGTGTGGGCTTCTCATTTCTCTATCGTTTGTCTCAGTTCTGTCTACGCACTGCAGTCTTCGTCATTGTGAACGACGTGGAGTCTGATGTGTTAACGCTGGAGAGAAAAGGGAATAATAAACTCATTCACGTGACTCATTCATCACATCGCGCGCTTTGTTTTAGTTGCTTCGCTTCCATTGGCCATGGCACCCTCAAAGTTGGTGTCGTGGCCTATGCTACGGTATTTATATAAATCTATGACTATCGACTTTATTGACCAATACTACAAAAATTGACCATATTGACTTTATAATCGCCTTAGTGATCAGATATACTAATCGTATTTTGCTTCCTCTCTTCGGGACCTACTTATAGCCAGAGTTCCTCTTTGGACATGCACTATCGCACACTATGGTAGTAAACCACGGGTAATTGACCTGAGAGTTCCTGACGAAAGAGTGAACAGTGCGGCTCTTAGCCTTTGAAAAATATAAGCTTGCGAGTCTTTTTGTGATCCGAACCTTTTGTAACAGACATTTGTGTATCGGACTCGGACTCAGTCAGGAGAATCGACGAGTTCACAGCCCAGGTTCATCTGCGCGTGCAGTCTAGCCTTGACTATAGGCCTATGTTTAGGTGCTTCTTTTCAATGAGGTGAGGGATCATGCTAAATAGCGTAGGGAGTCGTTGGGGATAACATGGGATCTTAAAGTATTCTAGGGAGTTGTTCATGATTTTATTACTTTTGCGTTTAGCGGCTCGCATGAGCGAATGTAATTTGTTCCCGTTTGGGCTCCGCTAAGTTGGGCGTGTCTGCCTCCGGTTAATTACGAAAAAGCTTAGCGGTTTCAATATCTCTGTTGGAAAAATATTCCCATACTTATGCATATGACCAAAAGGAACACACAAGTGTTGAAATTGCATGACCGAGTACACACCACAGGAGTCCCTCAGGAGACGATTAGAAGCAAATAAGCTGAAAATTGAATGAAAGTGGGGATGATGAAGGAATAAAACTAAATAACTAGGTAATTATGAAGCGGTGTAGTAAAAAGAGATACACAGTTCATAACTGTATAGCTCCGGTAAGTATCCTGTTAACAGAAACACTGAAAATAAAGTGGTAGAAAAGTGAATAGACGGATATTGGGATGCAAAATGCATCACAACGAAGTAAGAACTAATACCTACATTGCTCGTGCTGGGTAAAAATGAAAATAACGATAAAAGACGAAAGAAATAGGCCTACAAACCAATATATCGTACCAGAAATGCATTCGATGAAAAAACGATTAAATTATCACATGTAGCTCTACACACAGCTTAGTGGAAGATTGTTGACAGCCCTCTTGAATGCTTCAACGCTGACAAATGTTGGGAACACCTCCAAGGAAAGCTTATTTCACAACCTTGCTGTTCTATATAAGAATGATCTCTCAAAACGATCTCCTCGTTCGTCAACGAAGAATAATGAGTTGGATGGATTTGCGTAGTCACTTCCCCTTATGTATCTGGTAAAAGAATGAGAACGTGGAGCAGCGGAAGCAAGTTTATCAGATCAAAGACTTCGGTAATAGCGATGGAAAATACGGACTGGTCTACGGTGTCCGAGTGATGCCGAATTTGACGGAACACAAGCAGTAGCATCGAACTGCCTTGCGCTGAATGCGATCAAATATGTCTGCATGTATACTGCTCTGAGGACCTGATGACCAAACGTTAGAGCAAGACTCCACATGATGAACTTGAGCCCTACAGAGTATGAACAGCTGCTGAAGAGAATGCAATAAAAATCATAAAGAAATCATAATTAATCACCAGAAATTCAATTCAGTGCTATAACTGAAGTCTGTGAAAGCTTTCTTTGTGTTAGTTGATATCCAATGTTGCATTTAAAAACATTGGACCGTATTCAGTTAATTACAACAGTCATTTAAAATAGATTTGCCTCAATTACTATCGCCTCAGTTCGACGTCGGTTGATGTAGGTTTGCGAAACATTTCGAGCTTTCCAGTTTTCTCTTACCTGGTCTCATTGGTGCTTCTGTGGGTCAGTGATGTTTTAAGAGAACATCTTTTAAGGAAAGTACCAATTTATCTCCAAAATTCTATTCAGAAAATGGGAAAAGACTACTAAGCAATGGAACTTGCTGCTTTTTTATTTGCTGAATAGAAGGCGAGAAATTGGTATTTTTCAACAAAAAAATACCCGAACGTTGGCAGTCCATTACTGACACCCATAATCCTTTTTATGCGATTCGTTGCCGCTCCAATTATATACTGCATTTGCTCCATTGATGAACATGATCAAAAGTTGGAAAATGTTCTACCTAGATGTAACATAAGAGGAAGCCGAATTAATGAAACAAAATGTCAACATTTCTACTAAGTTTCCGGACTTAATTCTTTACTACTTTGTTGAAACAAGGATTCTATTCAATAATAATATAAGTCAGATATCCCAATGCTTTCAGCGTGCGTGTATTCCTCTTAAATGGCTGGCAGAAGTAAGTAGAAAATAAGATTTTCATTCCCTTTTGAACTGTCTTATATCTACATAGACTTTTCATGTGACCAGGAAAGTCTTAATTTAAGCATTAATGATATCGTTTCGCAACTCTCATAAAGATGGCATCCAAAAAACAAACATCAGTTTTTTAATAAAATACAAATTTGAGAACTGTTTTTATTTAAGATCAAAAGATGCTCTCTCAAATTTTTTGATAATAGATATATCGATGTAAAATATGTCGTAGCTCTGTATCTAGGTATGGTCGAGCACAAGCATTCTCTGCTTTACCACAGAACTCGTGTTTCCGTTCAACGATCAAATTATACTTTTTGATCAATGCAGCTAGTCTTCAAGCCACCATTTTGAATATCAACTATGTTGACATAGAATTAATCAGAAATGGTTATCCGAGTACTAGTCGGAAGCACGAGCTCTGTAGTATATAGACTGAGATGCTTATTCTCGACTATCACTAGATAAATAATTTGCAACTCGATTCATTAGTGGTGTATTACGTGCTTAAAATTGACGCAACTAATTTTTTGAAGACGGCTAGAAATTGGGATAGAGAGAAAATCTTCTGTTTTGATTTATGCAGAGTGAAAAGCCTCCTGTGTGCCATCATAAATTACACTTTATGATATTATCAAGTCATTCATGTTATCAGGATTGACTGACGTCTACCCCTTAACCTTTTTTGCTGACAAGTTCTATTTGCTTACGAGTATGTGACTTTGAAGAGATAGGTAAGCGATGTGGTAGCCTCATTATTTGTCACGTGTTGATAATTGATATTGTTCTGCAGACAGTAGACATGAGTTGATGAAGAGTCGTATAGAGTGGAGAATTGTTCTACTATAGATAAGGGATGGTTGGATGAAAGTTCATTTCGACTTGATGTCAATGTTGAACTCTTGCTCATTTGTCTTATCTCAACAGCGCATCTCGTTGCATTGAGAGCCGTCGGCCATCGGGACGAAGATATTCACGACAATCAGGATAAGGCAACAGAGAAGAGGGCGTTACCTGAATGCTTCAGAAGCTGGAAAGGAGGACGATTTCAATTCTCCGCGGCGTTGTGAAGAACGTGAGTTTCTTAGCGTCTCATTTAGACTCATCTCTTGGTGAAATCTGAGAATGCAATGTCCATTTGATAAATGATAGTAGATCGATTTCAATGATCAGTGCATTATCAGTATTGTTGATCTAAGTAAGGAATATAAATACTGAGTCAAAAATCTTGGTGCGGCATTATGAAGCTGTTATGCAATTACAACATGATATTATGATGTAATGAGTTGCCCATTCCTATTCTATGTAGAATAATACAAGCGTCACTCGTCGCTGATAGACAAAATCACGACTGAATACCAATGATTCCAAGGCTCATTCTGAGATATTTGATAAGTGATTGCTGTCTGGATATGGCCTCAGATCTTTAGGATTTCCTTTCCGAAATAATGCCCGCTATACAGTATGATAGCAAACAATATAGCAAAAGATCTCAGCTGTTATTGATAATGCCTAGAAAGTGATCTATTTGAGAAGGGGTATTGGAAAATGTAGAAAGTGCCATCAACTTAGCGAGCATATAAAGTTACATTGGGATTTAATGCTGAATGCTTATAATCATGGGGGTTTTGCATATTATGTGGCACCATTATATGGGGAACTCGCTCTCATGAATGCCTGCATCATTTGGTGCATCAAGTTCATGTTGGTCATCAACCTGATGATCCAACACGTTGAATTACTCGCAATAAAAAAGCCAGTTCCCCCTCAGAAATTTTATCCGCATTGAAAAGTAAAAAAATAATAATCTCTTTATTGTCTCACTGCAAGGGATCGGTGAACACTTACAAAATTATGTATAAATGAAGCTAAAAACAATATGTACACTAAGACAAGCTTTCTCTGCGCACCAGCATCGTCGGGTCTGGAGACAAGGAGTTCCTTTCTTATCATATTAACTATTTCTTCAATCTAATGTTTATAATGCTGCAAACTAAACCGTAGAAGTACTCTTGCCGTCATATTTTCAGGAATTGTCCACTGATTTCAAACTTAACATTATCATTGCGTTTTCATAACTTGAGAATATTCTTCACAACATGTTCTGATAGGTATTTATAAATCAGTGAGTCACAAAAACTGACCGATAAGTTCATTGAATTGCATTTGTACTTTGCTCATCAGTTTCAGGATACTATTATGTATCATATTGAGAGCGAAATGACTTTCCCTAAACTCTGGTTCGTCTTCATCATTACAGTCAGGGCGTGTCATCACTCTCGGCAAGTGATGTATGCCGATACATTGGACGCCCAAGTCGGTGCATTTGTGGCACATACTTCAATTACAACTACGTAGTCAAGGTCGCATTATTGCTACTAACTTGTTTACAGTCGGACTTACTTATCGCCCATTACCATTTCTGTAGAAGGTTATGGTCGAAAGATTATTGATGTAGTAGCTTAATAATCATCATCTTCGAATATCCAAGCATTAGTTGATTAGAGCGACGCCTTTCTTGCATCAGTCAACCGCTGTGTATTCTCAATTTTGCGTTCATAGATTGCGTCAAACTGAGGAGGGACTCATGCGCTAAAATTCATATTCAAGTTCTCCAAAATGTTCACCCAAAATAATAGGTTTGTTGATTGTCAGTGATTATAGTGAGTTCTTCTTTTCGTAAGCAGTTATGTAAAGCCGGTTTGCCTACACTCTTATTGAAAATCAATGAACTTCTTTAGAGTTTAAAATACAAGTCCTTCGAAGGAAGGTACTTCACAAAGTCATGAATTTGACCGTCTCGTGGACAAATGATTTTTGACGTGATGGTTTTTATTGAAAAGAGACTCACAAAAGCGTGCTTAGGGGAGTGCGACAGGGAAGAATCGTTCCATCCTCCCTGTATGGAACGGGTTAGTACAAATGTCACCTCACACCTGAGCTGATGTGCAAATGCATTTACCTTAATTCTTCTACTGCATGACGCATTTCAGTCGTCTTATGATTGTACTAATTATCGTTTTCGTTTGTATGTTTACTAAATACATTGCTATGCTAGACTGATTCAATAACAGTTGATGATGATGATCAGAGCTAGCGAGAGAAATCATTTGAGACAAGAACTTTAGTGTGCAGTTACTTTCAGTGATCAAGTAGTACGCGTAATATTACTGAACTGGTGAAGTATTCAGACTGACAACAACCTGCACTGTTGAGAAAGTCCAAGAGGATTATTGCCTCGACTCCTTGGCTTGCCCACGATGGCATCTACTGCCTCTAGAAGTTTCTCGTGGATCATTGAGTGTCAGAAACTTTCTTCAAGGAGAGATGCTAACGCTGTATGCGTTTTTGAATTCCATATTAGGCAGACAGATAATGTTCCGCGTCCTTGACTTGCTTTACAATTGCGCAATTCACAAAGCAAAGTCAATGAGATCCGTCTTATTCACAAGAAAATTATCATTATTACATCGTAGAGGATCGTTAGATGAGGCGTGGGTATTGTTGTTTCACATTCTTAGTAAAAGAAGACTCTCCGTTGATGCAACTGATGTTCCTTCATTGATGTTGTCAAACTAAATCTGATAATACATTATTCAAAGCGATCTCGATCTCGATAAGTGAAATATACAATAGGTTCTGAAAAGATGAAGACATCAGATACAGGTGACACTAGGCAAAGAAGGTTAAGACACTTGCTCACAATGATATAAAGAAATGGGTATGTGATTGCTGAACTGCAAATTATATATTGGATAAAATAACAAAGGCCAGATTATTATATTATAACTACAGAATTGTGGTATTCTCTATCTGCTTCCACTGACGCTCGGACTTCGATGATAATAATTGCTTTATTTGCATGTCATGATACATTCGGACATGCCATTACAGTTTTAACAATGAAAAATAATAACACATGCGTTCTATAAGAAAAGACAAAAGAACAAAATTACGGACTGTATGGAAGATAAACCACTGAAGGTCACTTTTACAATTGTACAGATTTGGTTAGGAAGGATTGATCGGAAGCATGAACATGATGACGTTGTGTAGCAATCACGATCAAAATACCAAAATACTATCACCATTTCCACTTCGATCCTGTCTTAAGATACTATAGCATGGAATTTGGAGATAACTATTGTCTTCAAGCCATAATGTTCCGCGTCCTTGACTTGCTTTACAATTGCGCAATTCACAAAGCAAAGTCAATGAGATCCGTCTTATTCACAAGAAAATTATCATTATTACATCGTAGAGGATCGTTAGATGAGGCTCTGTTGATATGACGTCAAGCCATGTTTCCACAATGAAAATAAGGCCAGGTTGTAGCTTTTTACGCGAAGAGATAGGTTACGACTTTGTTGCGAATTGATCTTGCGTTGGTGAATAGCACTGATGATTGTTCCGTCAATTTTTTCTTCGATTTGCGTTGTTCAGGTTCAGATCGTTCAATTCGGATAACGTTGGAGTAGCATGCGATGTTCAACTTTGTGACTCGAGCGTCCGCTGCGTTAAAATAATTGGGCATTATTCACAGCATGCAGTATCTTCAGTTGAATCATTGTCTCATGCCATGACATGGCTTTATGTAATATTCATGAATTGACATTTTTAATTGTCCCTTCTTCAAATTGGTTAATTTTTATGTGGTCTGATGATGGTTCAATCAAATGAGATTGTAGCTGTCACCGAATAAGCATATGATTATTGGACTCCGTCCGCTCTTTCATTTCTATAGGAACCCGTTGCAGCTAACATACTCGCAGTGGTCTCCGTGGCACAGTGATTAAGTGCTTGGCCTAGCGATCTTTTGGTCCAGAGGTCGAGCCCCGAAGGTGTCATTGGAAATCGTTAGGAAGGACATCCGGACTAAAAGTACTACAGCGCTCCATAAGTGACTATGTCAGCACCGTCCAAGTCCCAAGCACGGGGAGTAGTGACATAAAAGCTTCAATTCAAATTCAATGCTCTCAGATACTTTCAAATAATCAGTAAGATGTCATGCAAGGTCATTTGCAGATCGATTAGTACAATGTAGCAATTTTTCATTTCATATGCATTTCTTTCATCGCTTTTTTATTTCTATAGGAACCCATTGCAGTGACCATACTCTGAGATACTTTCAAATAATCAGTAAGAGGTCATGCAGGGTCATTCGCAAATCGATGAGGACAATGTAGCAATTTCAGTTTGCCTATTAATGCAGTCGTCTGATCAAGGGTTCTCAATTATTCATCAGATGTTTTTGTCAAGTCAATCATCATATGATGACAACAGTCAGCAATTGTAACATGACCCTGCACTTGATGTTGGATGAGCACAATATTTTTTTCAAAGTAACTTACTTCTCGTGGAATAAATTATAAAGCGATCCAGACCCTCGGATTTGAGTGCACAGTGAAAGATAATTGATGATATGAAACTGACCTAATAATTTTATCAGGATGTACCGCTTCAGTAAGTACCTCTTGACAAGAAATAATGTTTTCTGATAAAATTTGACATTGGCTGTTCCATTTAGGCCCACTAAGAAAACGCCAGTAGTCAATTATATAGTAATTGGGCCTAGGTTCTGTATACCTTCGAATAGCAGTCGTAATTACTCAGTCTTCCTTGACTTTGACTGCTGTTCGATGCGCACTGCTAAGAAAAGTCCTACTCGAATCATGGCGAACGTGTTGAATCACTCCATCCATTTAGCGTCGATTGCTCCAACTTGATTGGGTCCGACTATTTCTCTTTGTGGCTCCTCGTCACTTCTCTCGATCGAGAGCATCGTAGGGGACAAGTCTGAGTAGTCGAAGATCTTCGTCGACATTGCTTCTCCATGACTTCTTGGGTAGGCCGACTGGTCTTAGTCCTGCCACGTCCAGGGATGGCACTCGCCTTGTCCAGCAGTTGTCATTCATTCTGGTGACTTGTAGTTTGTGACACATGCTTGGTTAATCTTTGCCTTTGTTCTAAAATTTGATGCTTTCACTGTCAAAAAGCGCGAGAGTTCTCTGAACTTACTCCAACTACATCGAATTCCAGTCTGTACTGCAACGACAGCGCCCCTACCTCCGTCCAGCATGTCCCCAAGGTAACAGGAATTTTTTACTGTTTTTGGAGCCGGTCAATTTTGACCTCCAAGTGAGCGCACACTTGTGAGCTGCACCACGCTGCCACAACAATTTATGTTGAATATCCGCTTCCAATGGTTGACAAAGTTGTGGCACCGGAATCTTGTCTTGTAAAGTTTCACGGTCATTATCATTTCTCTTTAAATATAAAGTTATTTTAACAATATGAACTACAATGCACCATCTTAAGGCAAGAATCGGCAGCCACTCCGTGCTTCACAAAATTTGATTCTGAAGATCTAGCGACATTGACATGCATCGATGCATGAATGAGCAGCTGAAATTGTCGTCAACGAACAGCGCTGCTGTCACTTCTAGTCACAGAAACTTAAACAAAGCGAAAAGTCGGATTTCTATGTATTCAATTTGGATATAAACCGGACGCCTGATTCGAGTTAATTTTTCAATTGATTTTGCCAGGTGTAGGCTACATGTAAGTTGGCCATGTAATAATATAGCAACCCTTGTGGTATGGGCCTGCATGCACACAGTATCATCCAACAGACAATTCGGCGTCTTTGAGCAGCAGCCTTTGCTTTTAGCTTAGATCTGTTAGCTGCTACTCGCATGTGCAGCTGATCTTGCTTTTGTGCTCAGTTATTCACCTTCATCTACCCTCTTCCATTTCTTCATTTTCTTCTCTGCCTCTCATCTCCCGGTAGGGAGCACCTTTAGTGTGCAGGTTTGTTGCGATTTAACCATTTCTGTGATATTTTCGTGATAGTATACTGAAACTGATGCTGCCTGTCCAACTCTACTTCTTGATAGCATGTCACATAATGGTGTTCGAATCAATATCGTTTTAAGTAATCATTCAAAGCAACTGTTTGTATTATTTGACTTCATTGACTTCAACATCTTGACATGATACGAAATATCAAATTACGTCGATTTCTCCGTTCTCTTGCTCGTTTCTCTCATGTTTCTCATGATAATTTTGCAACGGCAGCCTCATTTTGCGTAGATTTTTTCATGTTCGCATCACCCGACATTTGCGTTGAGAAAATGTATTCATTTGTGTTGAAGATTTCGATGGAATACATTTATATCTGCTTTTGTGGGAAAGTAAGTGAAAAATTCATTTCTCTGCAGTCTGCACACATCGTTGTCTGTGGTTAGTTTTATTACCACGTACTGGGAGAGTCACTTAGCCATCGTTCGAATTGTCTACGTTCAGTAAATGAAACAAATAATGTCTTCTCTCGCTGCAAAACCTGTTCAGGGTGTGGTCAAGAGGTATCCTAGAGGCATCGCAATATAAACAAAATATCAGTCTTCCGTGAATATGTATAATTTAAAGCATGCCTGAAAGGTTTCTTACCAAATTAACAGAGGCCAAAAAATATCTATTGACCGAGGACGTGGCCCGAGGCAAGGATCTCAATTTTCTGTTTTTTCCTTTTCCGTTTTTTCCTTGGGTGAATTGTGATCCCTGGCCCAAGGTCAATAGATATTTTTTGGTTGAGGTTGATTTGGTTTAGCAACCCTTTCAGCCATGCTGTAACATATTTAAAGCATATAGCAATTACTCAAGCATGCGACTCGGCATGATCTCTATGCAAGGTGATGCAGAGATACACAGACACTTTCCATTACTTTAAATTCTATTGCCGTTGGGCTGTTGATGATTTTTTCTATGTTTTCTATATTAATCACATCAGTGTTAACAGATTAGCATTATTTCTAAGAAAATGATATTTAACAGGGGATCCTTCATACTATGCTTTAAATACCATGAACAGATCTGATCATTTCAAGTCCGAAATCAGCCCTGATTCTCAGGCAGATTCTGACCGATTTTAGGTAGATGAAAGTAAGGGAATCAGACCTAATTACCATGATGTGAATTAAATAAATTCAGTATCGAGGAGTAACCGAATGATCAAATGAAGTTTGTTAAAAACGAACAGCTCAGTCTGTGTATCAGCTTTGATTCCTTTTTCACACCAGCGTTTGCGAATATGTAAACCAAAGATCCTTGACGTGGGGATTGCAGTGAAAAATTAACATAATTGACCAGTCGATGGGAGATCATTTTATGTTTCCACAAGTCGAATCAGCAAAACTCACCAAAGTTTGGTCGAGATTTATAATTTTAAGTCCTGCGCCTTCTATCGGTCGATGGCAACGGTCCATTACCATCGACCGATAGAAGGCGCAGGACTTAAAATTATAAATCTCGACAAAACTTTGGGGAGTTTTGCTGATTGGACTTGTGGAAAAAATAACATTTTGTTTTCAACTGACCGTTAATTTTCAAGTGTGCAAAGAGCTTACCCCTTAAGATAGAGTCTTGAAAATTATTTTAAAAAGGAACTACGCCCGTAGCTAAATATGACATGTTGCTATCGATTTTTTACAAAGGACGAAACATTGAGCACATTGTCTAAAGTTATGATTTCATCAATTAGACGTATTATATGTATAACCTTGAAACTGAATAAAATGAAAGTGTAAACCAGGTACCAGTGCTATAGATTTAACTGAGCTGTTGTTTAACATTTTGAGATTTTGTGTAGGCATCCCATGATCAGTGTACACGTAGTATGCTTTCGTTCGGTCATGTTGACCTAGAAATAAATGAGTCAAAAGAGAATCATGGAAATAGGATTTGTTGATAATGAAGACTACAGTATTGATAGTTAAACATGGTGATGTTTCTCCTTTTATGAGATGAACTTGCGTTCTTAGCTTTGTCAGTTCGACTGTTGCGATTTATTCCGGATAAGCCAAATGACGCACTTGATGTGTCATGGCGTTTTCTTAGCAATGTTAAGTTTTCAACTGAATTAGGCAAACCGTGATGATTTATGTGACTGAAATTTCCAGGCAGGTGCCCACAACTCATTCAGCTTTCATTGTTTGCATTGACTTATGTCCTCCAGCGAGAACAGGTGATAAGATTTCTAAATTCATATCAGATACGGAGACAGCTATAGATTTCTTTTTTCAAGTTATTTTTGGCATCAGTATCTCGTAACACTAAACAATTCGTGATAATCACTTGATTGTACAATAAGATAAGCGTGATCTGTTAGCATTGCATCAAATACATATCAGATGCATGAAGCCGACACCAATAATGGAGGAGTCAAAATATGTAAACAGGATCGCATTTCCACCTAAAGAAACATATCCATTTAGATGTGCCTTATTTCATCGCGTATTTCAATACTGTGTCTAGTTTTATAATTGCGAATTATCTTCTGTTAAATATGAAAAAGCATAAGTTTTAGTCGCGCAGAATGCATCACTGAACAATTGCCAACGTGTCTTTACGAAATCATGCGTCATTAGCACTTACAGGATTACAACATCGCAATCACTATTCTGCGGCACGACTTGTAAGGCCATCGACATTTTCCTGTCCTACAAAATTTTCGAATCATCCAAATCATCTGTTATCCTTTTGATCACAGGTTATAGGACCTACGAAAACTTCGCGGCTATACAACGTAGACCCTGCATCTCATCAAATCAAAATTTATACGCAATTTTTCAGTGTGTTGACTTCTTGCACTTCATCGACCGGGTGTCATCCTGATTTCGATAGAAGAATGACTTTCAATTACAGACAGACTTCGATTGTCACACCCAACAAACCGCTATTCATCACATCCAAATAGAAAATGTGATACTGCATTATCTTTTGTAAGATTGTATTAATCATTGCGTCGATTATCTGCTTCATTTAATGTGATGACATAAGCATTTGTACACTGCAGCATGTGTGGAAAGTAATTTCTCGCATTCCGAGGATTTTCACATTGTTTTCCATAGGTTTCAACAATTGGTGCTATTTTTCATAAGTGTTGCGTACATATGAAAGAGTAAGGAATGAATTTAGAACAACTGATACTGCTATCGTTCAATAAAATCACTCTGGTAACTGTTGACCTCGTGCGAATGACCCCTCGGGTGTCATTCATGTCTTATTCAGTCTATAGAATCACTCTCGCGATTTGTTGTGAATGCACATTCTGATTCATGACACGTAAAGGTATAGGATTCAGAGTGTGACTGAGCATCAATTTAACTAGTTCACGATTTTTATGAACTTGAACTGAACAGCGTTCTCATATTTCGGGGATGAACGGGAGTTGAATGCTCCCGCTCATTTCTACCCATTATAAATACGTTCACCAACATCGCGGTCACTCTGATTGTCCTACTTGAAATTTTGATGGAATGACTTCGCCATCCAAGCTATTTTTATCCATCCTGTCGGACGCGGAAGACCCCCCCAGCTCCCGGAACTAAGAGCTTGCCAGGTAATTCTACGCAACTGATCATATCCCGCTGAAAGTGCAGAGCTCACTGTTAATACAGCACTTGTGTGTGAGACGCTGTGTTGCTCTAATTATTACGTGTCTAAGAGCGGCGAGGACGTATTATAGTAGCCGGGTTTGCGGAGTCCTGTAGTAGAAATCTGGGAGACCACCCCCCAGAAAGACTGCAACATCAATTACGGGCATGCGACAGGAGAATGCTACGCTACATGTGCGGCATATCACTGACTGATAACATCTCCAGCAGTGAAGTGGCATGTCGGTGTGGCATTAGCCCGTTGGAAGAAGTGATCACGGATAAAAGACTTGCTGGTGGTTCGGGCAGTAGTGATTCGAGGGGAGAGAAACGGAGACTAGGAGCCCTTGGTCCGTGTACTGGACATCGTGGTGGAAAGCGAGAGGGGTTTGGGTGCGTGGGTCGGGGTGGGGTGGCCTTTACCTGATTAGCGCGTCTCGAGGAAGGCCGATACGAAGAACGTTTGGGCCATCGCAATACGTCAAAGATGATCTGACAGGATTGTACCCCACCCCCCCCCCCCCCCCCCCCCACCAGCCCCCCCCCCCCCCCCCCCCCCCCAGTGACACCCCCCCCCCCCCCCCCCCCCCCTTACGCTGCCCCCCCCCCCCTTGTGGCGACCAAGTTAAGAGGGACGCCCCAGCGAATCGAAACCATTGGAGTGACGGGTATTTGAATCAAACGTCCGCGCAAATAGCCCTCTAGTCATAGGGAAACGAAGACGCTAATTCAAGCGATAAAGTAAAAGTAAGATAGTGTCCGGACGCGAAATGGACGCTGCATGTATGGCGGTGATGTGCATTATCCTCCACTTCCACTGACTTTCATTGCTCAAACTATCTTGAACTGAAAGCCAAGTCCAGTCGGAATCCACAAAGCATGAAGTTTTGTTGGAGTTTAAGGCAGCATTTGTTGGAACGTACCAAATTATCACCATCACCTACCAGTGAAGGGATTGCGAAAAAAGACGATGGAGTATTTGCGTTTAAGTATAGATAGGCGATGGATGTCACTAACCACTTACTCTTTATTTATTGTCGGTTGGCCCTTGGTTTGAGGGTGCGACATTTCGGCCACTTGCAGTGGTGACCGTACCACCTTAAACGATTTTGCCGCAACTCGGCATCCAAATTGGTAAGGCCAAGCACCCTCGGCAGGTCGCACATCGACCGTCGCTCACAACTACGGTGGTCAGGCTCCACATCGTGAGAGCTGAAGATTGGGGAGGACGACTCGATAAATACACGTACATGTGCTTAACATATTAGAAAATGCAAAAAGATCGTATTCCTTCTATCATTTTGCAACTTCATGAAATCGCTGTCGGTCTCAGATTATTCCAACGATGAAAAGATTGTCACCTGTCCTTTTCCTAAACAAGAAATCATGCGTGCCGAAAATTGCACTGAACAGAAACATAAAGAGGCGATAGCTGTCATAAAATAACTAACAGAGGCGTCTTGTCTTCAAATAATATTTTCGATTTTCATTTCATATTCCTACTGCTGCAACTGAAATTGATAGCAAACCCTCAGTGCACGTGCTTTGAAGTGCATATAGAGTGACATAAAGGAAACATTCATGTGAACGAATGTTTTGTTTTATTCCAAATTTATTCAACACCTGCCTCTTTGTCCCAAGATGCTTGCATTCCTTAAAAATAATATAGCAAATGCAAGACCAAAAAATGGAGCCCCCAAAGGTCCATTCACACAGGACGCGGTGCGGCGCGTACATTAAAAATGCCTGTTCTCACAGAGCCGCGTGGCGAGGGGAATGGAGAGGGGGAAACAACAGATACCATATAATCATGGATTCAATGCATTCATTGATTTCATGGATAACATGCATTCGAATGAGCACAAACAATGCAGTATTATATGAAATTCTCCCGAGATAGTTAAATGACAAACTCAGTTTTCAGAATTTTCATGAAATCAAATGCAACATTTCAAGCATTGGGAGCAGCCTCGAAATTGATTCCTAAACGACACATTTTCGAGGAAACACAAAATACATTTTGCATTAGATCTACGAGCGTGCTAACAATGGTCGCCTCGCTGTGATGCAATCAGGTTCTTGCAACCCTGTAGAGTTCCATCCGAAGAGAAATAGGTTTCGCTGATGAATAATTGAAGTAGATGCTACATCCGATGAGTTTTGATCGACATGCAATAACGAAATGGTGTACAGTCTAGAAAATAAGTTCGATATGAGATGATTTATTGAGGCCAGATAGGATTTGTATGGTGATAAAAAAAGGCATTCCGTCTTGTTAATTTTCGTCCCAGTAAATTCGAATCTACAGAAATTATTCTCTTGAGTATCAAAATCTGCAAGGTTGTGGTTGTTCGTATGATTGAGAGGAATATCGGATGAGATTTCACTTTGCATATTCATTTATCAAGCTGTCAGCACAATTATAAACTAATCAGCTGGTTTGTTCACGCACTCAGCGAACCACATGAGCATTTTTTGAGAAGTAATAAATTGTTACTGGTTGTAAAATAGACAACACTATCATCTTTCGTGAAATTTCCTTTTAAATGAAGTGTGTTTCAATTTGAGATTGGCGAAGAATTCTGCGATCTGGCAATCCAAATTGAACGATATGTTAAGCGCTTTGATTTTGTGCTTGAAGGGAGTGGCGAACGACGATAAAGACAGATGAAAAGAGACCGACCTTGCTCACGTTCATTTTTTCCAATTGCAAATGAAGGACAGCGCAACTTATGAGTGATTGCCAATGCAAATGAATGGTTTGGGATGTGAGGATTGCTGTAAAACTACATAATTTAGCGAAAACTTATCATTTGATATTTCACATTTGTAAGAAGTATGAGGGTTTTGAAGGACACACCTATCATTTACACGTTTTCATTCATAGGGTGAGCAACAAGGCATAAGGTGACAGATTCATGAAATAGAATTGACGCAACGATTGATTTTGCTAACAACTTAGCACACAAAACAACCTTATTAACTTACATCGTCTATTCTCTACTAATCCGGCGTAATCACTCTATAGAAGATATATTCAGATATGTTTTGAGAACAAAAACAACTCTTTCCACATCTTTGTCGTTTTCCGATACTCGTTTTTGCAGTAAATAAACTACCAATCATTCTCCAAAATGCATTGATGAATTCGATTTCATTGTTGACAAAGCATGAAAGTGCACTGATTAAGGGATTTTGATGGTTTTTTTGTTTTTTTTTTTTTTTTTTTGTTTTTTTTTTTTTTTTTTTTATTTTTATTTTGTTTTTTTTTTTTTTTTTTTTTTTTTTTTTTATTTTGTTTTTTTGTTTTTTTTTTTTTTTGAGGTTGAGTTGTTTGTTTTTTTTTTTTGGTTTGTTTTTTTTTGTGTTTTTTTTTTTTTATGTTTGTTTTGTTTTTTTTTTTTGTTTTTTTTTTGTTTTTTTTTTTTGTTTTGTGTTTTGTTTTTTTTTTTTTGTTTTTTTTTTTTTGTTTTTTTTTTTTTTTTTTTTTTTTTTTATATATGTTGTTTGTTTTTAGTTGTTTTGTTTTTTTTTTTTGTTTTTGTTTGTTTTTTGTTTATTTTTTTTTATTTTTTTTTGTTTTTTTTTTTTTGTTTTTTATTTTTTTTGTTTTTTTTTTTTTAATTTGTTTTGTTTTTTTTTTATTTTTTGGTCAAATTGTCGGATAGCTATGTCGAAAGTCCAAAATACCAGTCATCGAATTATAAATGCAAGGGTACGAAGGTTAGCTAGTGTCGACACGAGGAGCCGCCACAAAGTGCCGCTAGACACACAGTTGCATGGCTCAAACGACGTATGGTCGCATCAGCCTTCCCTCGCCACGCCCCGCCCCGCGAGGCTCGCGTCTGTCTATCCGCCGGGCAAGCCTGTTCTCGCCCCTCCTCCCCTGTGCGACCTCACTCCCGACGGTCCTTGATGGACCCCCCCGATTACCGCGACAGGCCCCTCACCTAACTGCATTCTCCGTGGCTTATCCTCGCACTTCCCTCCCGCCGATCACCGTCCACTATCTCTTGCCTTCGCCGCCTGCCCTACCACCTCTCCCGCCCGGTCTTTCCCGTGCCCGTCCCTTCCCCTCCCCCCCCTTTCCCCCTCCCTTCCTCGGCGCCACCGCCTCCCTCCTTCTTCCGCCCCCCGCCTGCCCTTTCCTCAACCCCTCACCCGCTCTCCCTCCCTCACCTATCCTTAACTCCGCTATCCTCCCCTCTCCCCCACTCTCGCCCTCCCATCCCTCCCCCCCCTACGCCTTTCACTCCTCCGTTCACCCCCATTCTCCTGTACACGCACCGAACAACTCTCCTGCTGACCCTCCTTCCGTGCCCCCCTCTCCTCCGCTCCCCCGCCCCTTAACCCGTCATACCTCCCGCGCCCCGACCCTACTACCCTCGCTCTCCTTACTACTCTCCTCCTCTCTCCCCCTTCCCTTACGACCTCCCACTCCCCCCTACGCACTCCCCTGTGCGACTCCCACCCTCCGCCGCCCGCGCCTCTCCCGGCCCTCCTTCCCCCACTACCCCCTCTCGTCTTCCCCTACTGACTCTCGCCGTTCCCTTCAGCCACGCTCCCGTCTCGGGCTACTTGCTGCTCCACCTCTCTTCCATTTACCGCACTCCCTCCGTCCCTGCCTCCGGCCCCTCCCCTCTTCCCCCCTTCCTCGCGCTCCGCCTGCCCCCTTCTCACCGTCCTTGCTGCTCCATCCTTCCTTCGCTTCTTCCCTCCAGCTGCTAACTCCACCGACCCTGAAGCCCCTTCGCCCTACCTCCCTTCCTCCGCTCTGCTAAGCGCCGTTATCTATACCTGTACCCCCCGCCCCCGGCGCTATCTCTCCCCCGCAACCGCCCGTCCCTTCACCCCGTTGCCCTCCTTCTCCCTCAGGCGATTCTTACTTCTCAGTCTTCCCCTCCGCCTCCCTCCGCCCTCCCCTTGGCCACTCTGTCATCGCCCACAGCTTCTACCCCGCACCCCGTCCGCTCCGGCCCTTCCCCCCTCCCTCCCCGGTCTCGCCTCGACCCCTCTGAAACCCGTCTCCCCCCCCCGAACCGCCTACCTCCGCCTCCCCCCTATCCCCCCCACTACGCCCCCTACCTACCTTGCCTCCTTGCCTACCCCTCCTCCCCCCCTTTCCTCCCTTCCTCTTCCTACCGACCCCCCGCTCTCCTACCCTCCCCTCCCTACACCCTTCTCTCTCTCCCTCATCCCTTAGCTTCCCGCCTTCCCGGCCCCCTCCGCCCGCCTCCCCTCCCCTTCTCCCGTACCTCTATACCTCCCTCTAACCGCTTTGCATCCTTCACTCGCCCCCACCTCACTTATCGCCCTCACCTGTCTCCCTACTCCCGCTTCTACATGCCCCCTCACACCGCCGTCACCCCCCCCTCCCTTTTCCCCTCCTTCCCTCCGCCCTCTCTTCACCGAGCCTCCCTATCTACTCACCTCACCCGTCCTCCTGTACCCCTCCCTTCCTCCACCCACGCCTCGTGCCCCCCCCGCACGACTCCCGCTCCCCCACTTCCGTTCCCTCCCCGCGCGCCCCCCTGCCCATCTCCCCCTTTACCGCCGCGACCCCGCCCTTTTAAACGCCCACGCCCTGGCCTTCGAGCCCCCGTCCTCCCTTCCCCCCCCCCCTTGGCCCTGCATCCCCTCCCCGATCCGTGCCCGCTTCACACCCCCCTCCCTCCTTCCCTCTTAACTACCCTTCGCCGCCTCCCTGCCTCCTTGCTCCCGCGCCCCCCCCAACCCTATCCGTGACCGTCCTGCTCTTCCCTCCCCGCCCCTCCCCCCCGTCGGCCTCCCCCTCCCCTTCCGCCTCATGACCACCGCACCATACCCACCCCTTCCCGCGCCCCCCCGTCCCCGCCCTCGTCATCCCCCCTCCCCCTCCGCTACCCCACGTCTCACGCCGTACCTACCCTCTCCCCTTCCCGCGGCCTTCCCGCCAACGCCCCCTCCCGCCGCTGTCCGCCTTCCCGCCCTGCCTACACCCTCAAGACCCCCAGCGCCCCCCCCCGCTTGCCCTCTCCTCCCTCACCTGACCTCCATCTTTCCCCCCCGTCCAACCCCCCGGCTCCCGACTTCCCCACCCTGCGCGCACCCCCTTCCCCTGCCACCCGCCGAACTATCGCCCGACTAACACCCCCTTCCGCCAAAACTGCCCGTCCTCCCTTCCAATCCCCCTCCCCCCACCCCCCACCTCCGCTCCCCTGCCCCCCGCTACCTCCCCCCCTACCCTCGTACCCCTCCCCTCTCTACCTTCTCTGCACATCCTCCCCCTCCCCTACCCCTCCCTCGTAAACCAACACCTACCTTCCCCTACCCTCTCCTCGTCCCCTTCTTCCTCCCCCTCCCTATCCCTTACTCTCCCCCGTTCCTGTCCTAACTCCCCTCCCCCGCCCCTCCCCCCCTCCTCCCGCGCCCGACCCCCCAACCCGTCCACGTCCATCTAACACTGTCAAAAAAGACGGAGAGTAATGCGAAGAGAACTCGAATATATTGAATATACATATACTTCAATATATTCGAGTTCTCTTCGCATTACTCTCCGTCTTGTTTGACATGTCGAAAGTCAGTTAGTTCTCTGGACGAACATTTATCAACCTGTGGTGTCAAGTTTCCGTGCGGGGGGAGGGGGGTAGAGCATGTCGCGAGACGGCTTGGCGCGGGTTGGATTTTCCTATCTCGTAAGCAAACCGTGCATCATTTCAGATCTTTTTTCTGAAATTAGTCGGACGCGTGGTCCCACGAGTCTCCGTGTGAACAGCCCATAGGTTTGTTGAGGTTCTGTACAAAAATTGTGGACGCGTGAGACGCGCCGCGTCCGGTTGGAATGGACCTTAATTCTTATGCTTTCAGTCTTTCTTTCCTCATGCATTTTACTGTACAGTGTGCATTGATGTCATGAAATCCAAGAGAAGACTTGATATCAGATATCAAATGAAACGTATGCTTGTGAAAGAATACCTGTACTTTGTACACAAGTTAATAAAATCCCATGATTGCCATTCGGCAAGAGAAGATTTGGACTCTTCGGGTTGCACTGTCCATTAGATTTTGAAGCAGAATCAGTGCATTCAGACGCATTCTTCAATAAACAGCATTATTGTGACAAAGTGCTCCGACTACTGTGATCAAATTTTTAGGGGTATTCAGATTTCGTCAGGGGTGGTGTTACTGAACCGTCTTGCAACAACCAACTGCTTGTCTCTCAAAGTTTTGTAGTCAAAGAAAATGTGTTTCTCTAAAATATCTTTGCAATCTCAAAGCAGATGTTCCAGTATCGTAGCAGATGACTTATTCGCTAATGAAAGCCTGTCCAGGCCATGATAATCAATTTATCTTCGCTGTCAGTCTCCAACAACATTCGCATGTCGCCATTTATGATTGGGCTCTCGCCATATACTTGTTCTGTTATTCCTTCGAAGTTTGAAAGCGGACTTTTGTCAGTGTACTTTTATCTGCTCTATTGCTTCTTTATTGATTGTGAGTAGATCTGAGTACGGGTTGTTATAAGACGCTATTGTATCGATGTTTTTGTTTTAGATCAAAATACAGTTGACCTCTATCATAAAACATGTACATGCATCGCTCTTCAGCATTTCTTCATTCTACGTCATCAGCGATTACGTAGCTATGAAGTAATTGCTTAGCATTCTAAGTCCCTCTGCACATTGTAAATAGTCACATGACCGATCATGTTCAAGCAAAATCATCGAAATAAAATCATGACTAGACTGTCAAGGCCTAAAGGTTATTCACATAACTTATGTGATTTCCGTTTTTCGTGGATTTGTGTATACTTAAATCATGAAATGTTGATAAACTTATCTTGAGAATATCCTCGTTTCTGTCTTGCAGTGTGAGTCGCTTGTTGATGGAGTACCTCTCGTGGGCCTATGCTGGCATCGATCTCGACCTGGAGGGGACAGGCGGTCGTGAATGCATAGAATTCCTCCCTCGCTGGCAGCGGTACTTAGAAACTTCAGTTATTGTTTTCATTGCACTCCTACAATTTCTCTACTGCTGGCCGAAGCTTCGACTCAACCTTCCCATTGAAGAGGCTCTGTTGGAAAATGGAACAAAACACCAGAATGAGGCAGTTTGTCGACGGCATCACGACTGGACTACGCGTCGGGTGCTTCTCTTCATTCTTGCGCTCACGTTCGGCATCGAACTCGGCTTCAAATTGTCTAGTCGATCCATGTTGTGGATCCTTAATCCGTGCCACATTGTTACTATCGTACAAGTAAGTTCTTTCTTGCAGCTGATGATATCAATGATGACAGGAATTTATCATTAGAGCCTATTATTGTCAAGTTTCAAAGGTTTTAGAAATTTACGAATTTTGAACCACAGTTGAATGTACTCAATCATTTACGCATGAAAATAATATCACTGTCTTCACCTTAAAGCAGCAAGTTGAACTGTTAATGACTCATGCTTTTCGCATGACAAACAAGACAGCTTGGATGTGATGAAGCATCGCGTTGAACGTGACTCCACTTGTCGCTTTTTGAATCGCAAAGTTGAAAGAGCCTTTGGAGAAATACTGTTTAAGAAGCCTATATATCCACTGGTGCATAATTTTGAATGATCATCAGCAACTTGTCAACCAAGGAGATTTAGATATCTATGCTAAGTCAGGAGGGAATTAGTTCATTTCGGTGGATAGATTTGAAGGAAGTCTATGTTTTTCTGTCTGATGTGACATATGGGGAATAGAATTCAAATGAATGTAAAATCATAGCCGATTTCTATTCTCCAGATGTCATAACGGGCCCCATGTCTTTTTAATATTATAGATATCTTAGCTTGTTGATTGCGCTAGCTATGGAGCAGTATTTGTCGACTATGATTTTTTTTGTATGATAACGAAAATCTCTCTTCTGTGTAATTTGATTGCTAAGAATTCTGCTAACTTAGTTACTGCGCTATCAAGTCATTTTGCAGGCACGAAGGAAACCATGTTCTATCTAATATAGTTAAGGTTTCAGCTTCTCATTCTTTTACGAGCACGTCGACGAGCCCTTAAAAATCACTGACCTAACAGTTTAACTATTCGCCTGTTAATAAGTAAGGCGTTAGATTTGACTTGCATGTTTACTTATCTCGGTTTCTTTCGAGTCACGTGTGTGTGTGTGATCAGCCAATCAAGATACGGCAGGCCGTTATTGTCATGTCAACGTTGTATGTGAATGAATTTTATCTTTCCTTGAAACCATAATTCATTTCAGTAGCTTAATATACGGTGTATGCCTAAGATTCGGATATCGATTATGTTGCATTCAGATATCTAAAATTGATCTTGCAATCGATATTTTCGAAATGGATCATGGTGAGATTGTCGCATTTAATATTTGCCAATTTGCTCCAGTCATTTCATCTTATCATCGGCGGGTAGGTATACACCTTGCTGCTTATTTGTCTGTCGTGTGATATTGTCTCAGTTACTACTGATACTCCAGTGATACAATCATGACAATCACATGCGTACTGGCTGTCCACTCAGCGATGTGGCATGAGGTGAGAATAGTGTCAATGAGTTTATGCAATTGGCAACACCAACATTGTGCAATAAATCCTCACCTCATCATGAACTGTACCGCAAGGATAAGTGACTCTAAATTCAGTAACAGGAACATACGATTAGTAGAGATTGAAGTTAGCATGCTGTGATTTGATGATTTGGAAAGTTTGATGACAAATAATTGCAGTTGTTATTGTCTAGACAGATTAGAGTGGAATAAAAGTAACTTCTGAGAACTGGAAGTGCTTTTTAAATGTCATGCAAATGAATGACATGAATTATTTGACTCATTAACGGTGCTCTGAGGCATTTATTGAAACATTGTTTGAACTCAGTCATATTCGCCGTGCTAATCAAAGTACAGATTCAAAATACTTGACAGTAAGAATGGATTGATTACTTAAAAGTTCCTTGCTTGTCAACCTTACGTTGGTAAATCTCTACAATGTGAATGTCGAGGCAGCAATACGCTAATGAACTTTGGCTGCGCCGTAGACATTGTGGATAGTGCATTTGATGAAAGCATAGTTTCTTACTTTGCAAATTACTAAGTATTCTTCCATCAAGAAATGTATACCTAATTACCTTGTCGTGTATGAATTTTAAGATTAGGAGTAGGCTTAATCTATGGAGATGGATGTGGTAGGACCCCTACATCATCGCGGCAAACATTGTCCTGGGATTATTGAATTGCTATGTATTTTTCCATAATTCACTTATGGCGCTCATTTTATTGAAAACAATGGAAGTAGGCGTGTTGAGGCTGACGTATACATGTATTTCAATTGCCGGTATGTGTAAGTTTAAATTTATTTAGCTCTAATTTTTTAGTCGAAGTTTAATACATTCGAAGCTCGTTAATTTGGACACGGAGAATTAAGATTATAGGCATACGGGTGTGGCATTTTTTGCATCTATTGCATGCATAAGCTGTTGCTTAATTAACACTCCTTATATTTAAGACAATGAAATCATGGCATTTGTGGTTTTAATTAGCGTGTTTTGTTGCACGTGACGCAAGCTGTTCCGCTGAAGCAATCATCTGTTTTACAACTGGTTTTAACTTGTCAGGAAATGTGATGACTATGTCTGATTATGGCAACAGAATGTAGCTCAGTGGCAATCAATGCTTTTAATTCATGAAAGTCCTTTAAGTACAATTATCCTTTTATAGCTCGTGTTTGTAGTAAACTGAAATCCTCAGCAGATAATTCTTATCTTCTGCTTTCAATGCTGATCAAAGATCAAAATTATCGACATGAATAATTGAGAATGCAAATATCATGATGTTTATCGTACAGACCTAAATAGCTTTGCCTTCGGCAAAAGCACACTGCGAACTTCAAAGAAAGTCGAAAAGCCATCCGAGTTTAATGTGAGAACCCGCCTGGTGGGGTTCTCCTGTGACCATAGCAACCCCAGTCCTGGGACGGTAATTGTATCAATCTGCAGACTACCGAAAATCGAAATGAATCATGGCAGCTTCTCTGTCTCTAGTCAGGTGACAACAATTTCCAGAATGTGCTTTTCTCTTTTTATGTCTGTGTATGGGCATGAACAGATGCGCTTTACTATGAATTCAAAATTACATTCTTGCGGTCACCACACAAAGAGCTCTGATTAACTTCGATTTTCGAATTTAATGACGATTTAACTTCATCTTCTAAATTTTCCATTGTTATGCATCAATGCCATTGCTTCGGAATTTCTGTTACACTAGCGAATAGTTGACATTCGTTTCATTAACAGGTCAGCATATTGGTTCTTACCGTTTGCACATGATTGATAACTCTATCTGGATCAGCATCTCTGATTTTCCTCTCATTTTATGGTCGTCGGGGTGGAAGAATTTCAGGAACGGTTGATTTTCAGTGAATATAAAACTTGTGAGAATTCATTCGGTTGAGAGCGAAACATCTGTTGAGACATTTTTATAGTCTCCAGTTGTCATGGATATTGCTTTGCATGATAGGATTACGTGAACTCCTCGCAATATCTCTATTGAGAATTTGAAAATGACGCATTTCATCCTCTACCTGATGTGGCGGAAACGACCGTTGGAAGTTGGGAGACGTTGCCAAAAATAGTAAAAATTAATACTATCTAGAATTATATAATATATTCCCGAAATTCTTTCCCTAACTATGAGATGGTGGGACGTGTTGTAAAAGTATTACAACTGATGCAATGCTGCTTCCTATGTCAACGTTTCTCTTATGCGTCAGTAGCACTTTCAGTAGCCCTGAACAAAATTGTGCTTGACCTTGAATGAAATTTCATAAAAATGAATCAGGTGTTATATAATGTTAACAATTATCTGCTACTGTTTTGTGTGCGTGTTAGGTTTGGGGATGCTATGAGCGCGCATGCAAATCTTCGAAATAGGCTTTATTAATGTTGTCATGCTACGCCTATGCTTTATTCATTTACCAGGCATAAGAGAAATCTGTTCTTTTCTACTAAAGTGGCTGGAGAAAAGATGGGTGTTAATGAATTTGTTTTCATTACCGAGTCGCACCTGATGTTGCTACTTACTATCATTACTATCACTTACTATTGATCTTATTACGCACATCATTTAAATGAATCATTTATGTACTATTGCCTCCAATGGATCGCTGATCAGCAGTATTGGTCATCCGAAAAATAGGCCCTAGTTTTCGGGTTTTATTACTTGTGGAGTTTCAATATAGTGCACATATAGTGATACCCGCATTCATTTTGAAAATGTATAATTTCACTGATAATCTGTGTGTTTAGTCTGTTTTCAATATGATACGTCGTGACTTAGAAGTGATTTAATATTTTCCATGAAATTTAGTTTTCCATATTTTTCTAACAATTTCATGAATAAAACATTTATTGACTTAATGCAAAGTGATCAACATATCAGCACTACTTGGCTTCGAAATGCTTGTCAATAGTATAGTTGCAACGGAGACTGGCATGCCAAGAGGCATAGATTAATTCTATGTGATCTATCTGAAATTAGATCATGAAGTAGCAAAGTCGTCATACACGTGCTTCGCTGAACCGCTTCACGTGACGGTACATGCAGAGACAACTGGAACATGGCGCACTGCTCTGCATTGAAGGTGTTGTGAGGACACGATTATCCATTTCAGCCAGTACGAAAAGGAGAGTCAAAAAGTACCCATACGAAAGTGACAGAAAGACAGCAACCAAACAAAATATTTCCTTCTGATTGCGATGTGTTAATATAATTAATTACGAAATATTAACACATCCTAACCCGAAGGAAATATTTTGTTTGGTTGCTGTCTTTCTGTCACTTTCTTATGAGTGGCCGTACAAATCTTGGTTTACATTTCTTCAGTTGTTTGTGATTTAAAGCATTGTTTAAGACCGTCTATGACTCGGAATTTTTTTCACGAAGGCATTCATATGCCGTGAATAAGTGAATATTCACATTTGCGCTTCAACGCTGCTGCTTCCAGGCACCTGAATGAACGATGGACTGTTTGCTTTCCAGTGATGCAACTCAGAATTGGTAACGCGTGTCGCGAAAGCGTCAATTAGTATCTGTGTGAATTGCTTGTTGCTTTCCGCCGTATTTCAATGATATTCTATCCTCTGTTCTGAATAAAGATTGAGACACTTTACGAGAAACAGGAGGTAATAAGAAATGTCCATATTGTCATTCAAAAATAATGAAACAGCTGTCTTCGGTAAAAGATTTCTCCGTAGGAGTGATTGATCAACGTAGTGATCATTCCGGTAGTTTACATGTAATTGTGAAGTCTGAAATCTTGGTAGAAACCGATGTGTGAAAATTCCTCATACAGGAAAATAACAGTTATCATATCCATAACTCCCTCAACCACTTCGTCATTTTATAGACTCGGATTTTGACCAGTCATCCTCCTGCTACCCGGCTTTTCATTGAAAGCATGCGATGTTTTAAAGTTATGGTTTCTGTTAGAAAAGCAAATGAACTTCGTAATCAATAAATCCAGCATTCAACATCGAAGAAGAATTTTAAGGTTTATAAGCCTGTGCTGTCCGTATAATTGTGTTCTGATGTTCGGTTCCATTTCGAGGCATCAGAGATTCAATTATTGTGAAGTTGAATATCTAATTATCATCCATAGAAAAGTGAAGCATTATTTATCACTAAAAGTTCACAGTGATCCATGCTTACCACCTAATTTCAATCTGTGTGAACATAACCATCAGCTACTGGCACCGACTGATATTCATCATACGCATAGGGCAGAATACAGCACTTTGGCTCGTGGGAAAACACTGAGAAAATTATTTCCAAAATCAAAACATCAATTTAGTGCGTGATTTTCACTAAAAAGCTGAAATTTCAAATTTTACTTGCCTAATTAGAGAATTCATTGGGCTTATTCGTTGGGCAAGCTGGAACAGATTCCCTGTGTTTTGGTCAAATTTTTCCATTTTCCCATCACAACGGACATGTTATTTTCAGCATTATGACAATATGATTCTTATATACGTTTAACACAGGCTGAAAGTATTTTGAGTTGAATTGGAAAGAGCCAATACTGAAGATTGATTTTTATTAATTTTATTTGCGTTATCTATTACAATTAATTTCTGTTAACATCCGTTAACTATCTTCAGGTATAAAGGAAGGAAAATTAACAGGTTCAGTATAAAATTCAAAATTCGCACCAACGTCTATGTACAAAAGTCTTTGTCACAATGACATATAGATTGAGTACAAATGACTGAATATAAAAGGAGGGATGGGCGGTTACATAGTACCAATAGCATCTTGATGATGACCTGACTAGATAGGTAAACACATAGGACATAGTAATGGATTGGTAATACAAAAGGCATGAGTTACCAACACATGCATGCAAGTATAAAATGGCTATAAGTATATTCAATATTGGCTCTTTCCAATTCAACTCAAAATATGACAAATTGCCAAAGCAATCTATTTAAAACAGGTTAAAAGTGGTTTATTTCTGTTATGAAGTTAGAATTGAAGTTTGCGCCTCCTGTGACTTGCCACCTACTTCTTCAGCTCCCTAAAAGCTAGTCTTCGATGAGATTCACATTTGGTGGAGAGATCTGGAAAGTATAGCTAAGAGGAGGGATCAGTGTGTTTGATTGTACATATATCTCTACAATCACGACCTCCTGTTCATCAATCTCACCATTCCACTTATCAGTAATATACCTCCTTCATGATTGCAAATCCTTCTGTATGTGTAACTATTTGTGAAGCGGACTATATGAACTTGCTATCAAAATTGATGCATATAGATTCATTCATTTCTGACAAAGGGCCTCTAACATGTTTAATTTTGATTGTGGTTTATAGATTCATTGATGCGTAGAAGCTGCGCCATGCTACTGTTATAATTGTGAAGACGTGATACCCTGTGGGCCTTACCCAATTTACCGAAAAGAAGACTCTGTCAATAAAGTACAAAATATGAGCCTCTTCCAACTTAGCTAACATCGTCACTAAGTGTAGATCTCAGACAATAGTTGCATGAAAGGTCTGTCCTCATTCAAATTTATCTATGGGTTAGACTCAGCAAACCAGAAAGTGTCATCCTTTTTGGCAGTTTTTTCATATCGCATGGCGTCACCTTTTCGTTTAAACATTCAATTTTTTGGCATGGTGTGGATGCTAAATCAAAGCATTCAGCAGTTTCGAAGAGACGATGGTTTTTTCTGTGATCTATCTACTCGTACAATCAGATTCTGAAAGCATAATGAAAATCGACTTTTTTAATTTTATTAATTCATTAATTAATTTAATATCAAAATTAAATTTTACGCCTTCGGTTTCAAAGCAGTTTCGTGCTATAGATTCTAATTTCGCAGATGTGATATTAGATTATGTGGTCGGTATTCGCAAGAATACATCAAAAGAATTGCGAGTGATATTCTGAACAGGCTAAATCCATTGCATGCCTCGTGCGCTGTTTCTTTCTTAGATATTTGCTCTTGGGCATTGTATTTATGCAGCTGTACATATAACTGAAGATTTACAGAGCATGGTTCACAACATGTTTACATGCCTTATTCAAAGAAGATTCAATGTCAAGACAAGACTGTATGATAGGCCTTCCGGTACCGAGGAGCCTTGTAGGCCTATTCACTAAAGCTTCGAAAAACCGGAGTGTCTTTATCGCTACTTATACTATCTACTGTCGTACTATATATATATATATATATATATATATATATATATATATATATATATATATATATATACTACATACTATCTTCTACTGGTACTTATCACTACTAAACAATCTGAAGGTATAAAATGCAATTTATGTGGCCATATTCTTAGTAGCACAAGCTTTTAAATGATGACTTTGGTAATCTAGTTTTCTTTGACGTCATCACTTCAAATACTATTGAAATTTTCATTCAGCTTATTAAACAATCATCTTCATACATTGATTTCATCATAACAATGTCTAGGCGATGTTTTAAAGCCCATTTTAGTGATTTTAATAACTTTTTTCGGAATTGATTTTACAAAATTTGTCAAATCAGATCATGCCATTATCATATGGATTTTTCAAGAGTCTTAGATGCTGTTTAACAGCAGTTGGTATGAATGACCAAACTCAAACATACGAGTATTGCGATGATGCCAAATGTATTGGGATCGGGGCATTGGCCTGGTTTAGAAAATAGAATTGACTTCCTTTCGATAAATTGGGTTCATTTCTTATACTGTAGCTTTTATTATCTTTACTATTTTATCCACGTAACTGAGGCAAACAGAGACGCTTTCATTTCTATATACTTTCTGCTTTATCAGCTGCTACACAGAAGATTCTTGTTCATTGGTGAATGTTTGATCTCCTTAAATGCGCATTTATTACGTTCTAACATCCGATTTGCACAACGATGGACGGCGATCAGTAGCTTCTCATTGAATGAGATGCAATGATCATAGTACGTAGTAACTGATGGTAGTTTTAGTACAATTGATGAGTTTATAAGACAATTCATAATTTGATAACATCATCTTTTTCCTTTGCAGTTATACATCCTATTTGCATCTCCCTCTCCTTTGGTCACAGCAATTTTTCGTCTCCACATGCATATGTTGAACGGTCCAGTCATCGCCATTGTTTTCCCAGTCCTTAACACCCGCACGGTGAGTAGGAATGTGCTGCAGACTTAAAGATTTATCATTGAATTTTGCTGAAAATGTACTTCGTTTTTGTGGTGTATTGATCTGCCATCTGTTGCTGAGTCTAGTCAGACATGCGGATTATCTCGGTGTCTCTGTTGTCTGTAGGAGATGTGAACTATCTATACATGTAGTTATTTGTGAGTTATTATATTCGTTCATTGACAACCTTGCAATCAAGTTCTCAGTTTTCTTACCATTTACATTTTAATCAAGACCTGTTCTAATTTTTCGAAGCTAAGTAGTAGATGTTCAGACAAAAGCATTGTGAGAGGGGTTATTTTAGCGCCCAACTTTGGTCGCAAACCTTCTATTGCTCGTGAGATTAGAGATATTGGTGCTGCGATTCGTTAGTTGATGGTATTGTTCGTGTGCAAGTATAGCATGTCCTGATTTTAGTGCCTTGACGGAGCTTGACCAACTTTGGTTCGGAAAGAAGGCTTAAAAATTGCAAACTGAGTACAGTAGTATCTGTAGTCTAGATAACAACTTGTCTGACCTTTAAATGCTGTTTCACACAACACCATGTTGAGTTGGATTTTGTGGATATTTTAATAATTTATAATTAGTAAAACATATTATTGTATACTGGATGGGCATAGCTATATGTCAATAACCTTCCACTCACTAAAGAAGCCTACATGAGCTGTAAAATGCGACTAAGTGAATCGTATTTGATACGCATTTAATACGAGTAGTGATTAAGGACCAGATAGGACCGCGCATGAGAGGTTAAATATCCAGCTGCATAGAACAAGGGCATTGTGAATCAGTCTTCGGTAGGCCTAGGGCCAGACTTGTTGATACATTATGGACTGGCGAATTCCGTGCCGGCAGGATCTCCTATGACCTGCACCCGATTACAGCTGCTTGCGTACATTAGCAATTGCTTTGCCATGCAGAACTGTCAGTTTTGTATATCGCAGAACGCGACTGATTGATGCAATGCTGTGCTTATAGCTTCATGGAAAATTCAGGGAATTTAAAAAATTACTGTGATTAGTAGTGTTAAAGTCAATCTCCTATATTACTAACAACTACTTAATGTCAAAATTTGTAGGTGCATGTACTAAGATTATATTTCATGTCATTTGATAAGTGACACAGGGAACAAGCAACTATTGCTAAACTGTCCTAAGTCACCTCTTCGCATATACCAATTGCTGTTATTTTCTTCTTATTGTTAGATATAGTTATTTGTTATCTCTTTTTTTATTGCTAGTAGATTGAAAACCAAATAGGTTATTGTTTTTTTGTTTTATGAATAATGATTCGATATGTTTGATCTTGAACGACAGTTTTATCAGTGCCGACATCGTTTATTAGTCCTTCCAAGCGTTAACTTTGTCTGTCAAATGTGTAACTAATGATTTGATAGAGATGAGGAAATATGATCATGATGTTACGTACGTGGTTTGATTTAAAACTGTTATAACAAAAGCAGCTTTCTTCATGCAGTTATTAGACAATAAATTATGCAGTTAATGGATTAACTACAATTGATATCAACTGATGTCATCCTTTTTTGTGGGACTGTATCACTTTTTCGGTCAAATTCAGTTTATAAAAATGTTCAGAGAAAATTCAGGGATTTTTTTTCAAAAAGCGTATGCACCTTGTTATAGTGAATGATGATGATTCTGGTAAATTGTTTTGGCAAGGAGAGCATTTCTAAACTAGCTTCTAACGATGCATTTTTTTGATTGTAGCTTCCGATGGAGCAGTTGACATACTACGTCCAACACGTCCTCATTGTGATCATACCATTTTTCTTCCTACGTCAGGGCGGTCTCTACACTGTGGAGGAGTTTTCAGACATTTCTTGGGCTGTGATTTCCCTTTCTATACAGACGTTATATCATTTCCTCGTCCTTCAGATGGTTGGAATGGTAAGTATCGTCAGACTATCTGTTTAGCCAAGTACTCCTCGTTAAAGAAAGTGAATAGGCGTTAAGCAGAGAGACCATAAGATTTATACAATGAAAAGGTGATGCAGCTATGACGACAGTCGAACTAATTTGATTTTTGCCGAGTTGCATTTTTAGCCTTCCCTCTATTATTTATCCATTCCTAAATTTCCATTGCAAACACATGCAACTTTCCACATGTAATCGGTCTGCCTTAAGATTATACTGTTGCCACGAGAGGTTTCGGCTGATTGGGACTATCACTCATCAGTCATGGATAGGTTTTGACCAGCAACGTTGGAATGAAATGGTATGTGACATGAAGCCTATCAGTCAGCCGCTGACAGCGTGAATTATGACAACATTACAGTGAGGCCCTTGGAGGTCGTGTGATTACATTCTGCGATCGCTTCACACCGCACCCGTTGTTGGGCATCGCATGTATTTTATTATAAAAATTAGGGATTAGTCATATCTTTCATTTGTCGAACACAAAGTAGGTAGGCCTATTTGATATCCTCATGTTTGAAGCATTGGTCTAGGCATTCACAGGCCTGCTAGTAAGGATATAAAAAATATTTAAGTTTAATGTAGGAAAACGACCGAATCTCATTAAAATATTTAAAAAAAATTGACTTCGCAGGCCTGTGATTACTCCTCAAATATAGCTTAACTAAGAGAAATTCCTCAAATGTGACACATTTCAGACTAAATGTAGGATAATGTATTGTTTTTTGGCGAATGGCAATGATGTGTAAACTTCCAATCAAGAAGCTGAGATAGAATGCTGTAACATGTATCCTACATCCTGACTGCTGAGCTTGAACAATAATTATTATGATTTTATAACGTGTTCTTATTTCACGTTGTTTTCATTTCTGGAAGCTACATGGGTGCAGATGTTTGGGTTCGTCCGGACTTATTTTGCTCTGCAGAGAAGTCTGAAGTTGCTGTCTTTCGAACTCCTTAGTGCAACACTTTCACGTATTTAATGAGTGAAGCACTGCGATCAACCTACAGAAATTGTATATTTGAACACAGCAATCAATTTTTACTTCCAACATCATAATGTTGCGAGGAATTCCAACAATAAAATGCTTATTCAATTATTTTCATAAATTATCTTGACCTGCTTCACAGACTTCATTATGTTTCTGCCTGTGCTTCTTAAAGAACTTTAGGATATCGATCTTCTATATCCATTATGTGATAACGTATAGGTGGCCTAGCCTACTTGGATTTCAATGCTCTTATCAACTAAAGCTTTTGCTTTACTCATTCTCTTCCATTATATTTCCGCTGAATATGAGCACATCCGATGGGATAACCCTTCTCGATTATCGGACTGTCGTGCCTTGACCGCGAGTTCTGCCTTGGAGTCCAATCTTTGTACCGGTCACTGCATAATCATGCGCCCATATTTCTGTCGATTTGACCAAACATTCAATCCCACATGTCTTTCCTGCCAGTAGGAAGATGAAAAAGCCGAACACTTCCTCCTACGATGGCGTGCGCACGCGGATTTCCGATAATCGATGTATGGCGCTACTGCATCGTTTTCTTGTTTTCAGACATCTGGTCCCTCGTACTGCAGATCTTCACCCCTTTTGTACCTATTTAATAGGTCAACTTGAGAATTAAAAATTTGAGGCATCAGAAGGTGCCTGTTGGGTTGAATGACTCAAATACAATACTGCAGCAATCGATTCCTTGTATCAGGTGGTCAAAGTGCGTACATCCTTTCCAACGCAGTGTTTTTTGTAATTAAATCATCCACGGATATGGCAGCTTCCTTGCAACTCTGCGTGAAATATTCGAGCTTCTGATCCGAGGAAATGCTTTTATCTAGATAATCGTGCTTGACCTCGCAACAGCTCGTCATTGTAGGCCTCTGTTGGTGCCTCCGTTCATCATTGTTCCGCAACACAGTTTTTATATCATCGTCCTTCATATCTCTTCAATTCAATGAAAGGTGTATTTATTTTGAATATTTCTTTGCTGAGGTATAATACTCTCGAGCTGTTACCTTATGTGGGCTACTCTTGATTGAATATCGTTGCATTTCAAACATTGATTAATGGCAGGTACACACAGTTCGCCCTCTGACGCATCATTAATCAATTGCATGTATAGAATGCGTTTCCTCTCTTCAATTATTGTGCGGCCTAGATATAAATGAAATAAAAGCAGAAAAGCGGCAGAATGTGTCTGGTGCTTCCTTTTTCTGTTTTGTATGAAAGAAACATCAGTCTTTGACAAACAATTGATTTTTCTGTCAATTTCATTAGTTGAGAGATCGGGTTCACTGAATGGTTCGTAACGTGACGCAGACACTGAAACTGCGTCACAACGATCTGCAATGAACTTCACGCTTCAATCATGAATGAAATATCGGCTGTCTTTCAATTCTACACTTCCGTTGAAGACGATTGACGTCCATCACTCAGTTCGGAAGAAGTTCATTGAGAGAAAATGACATTGATAATAGTCGTGAACCATGCACTTTGTTCACACTGTTGCCATGAAGGATTCAAAAATTATATTTTCAATGATAATTTCTGAGGACATTTTGATGTGCCAAATGAAATTTAATTCATCCACATTTTAGAAAGAAAACTGTTCATTTTGAAGGTCAAACATGTTTCAAGCGAAATTGCTCATTAAGTGATAGGAGAAATAGATGTTACAATAAAATGGAGCTTATATACAAATGAAGGAAAGTGAACTACATGCCATCAGTTCATAGGGCGTTGGTACAATTGTAGTGCATGGATTCACCAGAGTTCTAACTGCGTCACAATTTTAATATTCATTAATATTTCCTCATTAATCTCGCGAATATGCAGAGCTTCAGCCAACTTCGTCAACGACGACTTAGTTCTATAAATAATTCTAAAATTCGTTTCGTTGGGAAAGTGTTCGTGTATGCTAATTTCTGAAGCATGTCTACCTTTCATGTGTTCATTTATCCGAGTAATAAAATGCCTTCTTGCTTCTCCTGTGTAACACTTATTACAGTGGTCACACTCACATTTATAGACAATTGAAGAAAGTAAGAAGCAAGGGATTTTATCTTTGTTCGGAATTAGCGTACTAGTCTTTAAAGTTTTAAATATTGGAAAAATACGCAAGTTTTTCAGACGAAAATTAATTTGTTTGATACCGATATGGAATTCGTTACGAAAAGACGAATCGTAATTTGTCATTAAAAAAATAGTTTTTCCTTGATTATCGCTAGTGGTCTCCGTGGCACAGTGGTTAAGTGGTTGGCCTAGCGATCTTTTGGTTTAGAGGTCGAGCCCCGAAGGTGTCATTGGAAGTCGGCAGGAAGGGCATCCGGACAAAAAGTACTACAACGCTCCTTAAGTCTGACTATGTCAGCACCGTCCAAGCCCCAGGTATGGGGAGTAGTGACGTAAAAGCTTCATTTTTTCATCGCTAGATGGTAGATTTCTTATACACTCTTCTACCTTTAGGTAAATGTTATCAAATTCTCTTTCCATATAGCCATTTAGAAGGAAAATATTTTTCAATTTCTCAATACATTGCTTGACATCATTAGGATCACTACAATGTTTGAGAGCTGTGTAAATCAAGCTTCTCATAGCAGAGATTTTGTATTCGTGAGGACAGTAAGAATACTGATAAATGATATTGATGAATATTCAACTTGTGACGCAGTTAATAAGCTCCATTTTATTGTAGCATCTGTTTCTCCTGTCACTAATGATGAGCAATTTTGCTTGAAACATGTTTGACCCTCAAAAATGAATAGTTTTCATTCTAGGATGAATCTGGGCAGTCTTGCTTTTAATTCATACACATTTTGTTATAATTATCACATTCTGGAAGACATCCACTAGTTTATTGTTCCATCTTTACAATGACACAGATGCCTGGAACTGCCCTTGCATTGTTGTCACTGCTAGATTGATGCGATCATTCGACGTGAAATTCTACTGTTATTATTGCATCCATTAATCCTACAGCTGTCTCTCCTGTCACACGATTTCCTGGAATCTAAAGTGATTGTTACTCTGTCGAAAATAGCTGCAGAAGGATGTCAGTCCTCCAAAAATGTAATAGCTTTGGCTTACTTAAGGCGCCTTGATGACTTGCGTATTCACATTAATTCTCTTTCATGGTGTGTTATGTAAAAGTAATATTTTATCAGCTTTTTGTCCCGTTAACTTAGGAAATACTGGATGGTGTCTCAGGGATTGACGATGAAATTTGTTTTCTTTTGATTAATCATTTACTTCGAAATTTTCAAAAATGACAATTTAATATATCCGCCATTTTCGGCTGATAATGATAATATCAACAATAATATCCTACTAAGCCTAATTTCCAGAATTCATGAGCTTGTAGAGATACTGAAGATACAGTCAATAGCTGTGGTGTCCGTGGCGCAGTGTTAAGTGCTTGTTTTAACAATCTGTTGGTCCAAAGCTCGAACCTCCGAAGTCTTATCGAGTGTTCAGGATAAGCATCGTGGCTAAAAATGTCAGTACCGTCCAAGTCCACAGTATGGGCGATGAGAGACGTAAAGCAATCACGATGTAAAAGTAAAAGGCAAAACTGTTCACATTTTCTACAATAAAGAATGGAAAAAGAAGAACAATTTGCTTCTTCACCATATTCCACGTCTGAATCCAACCCGATCACCTTCAACTTGAATCCTAGCCGACTCACATGCACTTTTATTGAAAATATGCGAATTCCAAGAAGTGATTTTTAAATTTTGACCTCATTCCAGCCTTCACTGTTTCGGATGTGGTTTTATTACAGCTTTTAGGAAAACTGAGAACATATGCCGTCGAATTGTGCACAGTGCATTGATGGTTGATGGGGAGGAATATCCATTAGCTGTTGACATAATTTAGGTTGACGTTTTGTCTGTTATCATCTCTGTATCAATGGGTTTTGAGACACCCATAAAATTCTTAAATAATGATGCGGTCTATGTGGGTAAGTGTCTTGCCTTTTGATCGTTTGGTAGTGTTGTAAGCCAAGAGAGTTATTGAAAGGCGGCAGGGCATTCACAGTGCTCTAGTTAACGTCATATTATTGATAGATAAAATGCACTAATTTTTATTGATATTAAGATTTGTCTTACAATTACTTATTCCCTGTTTGGTTGCATCGTTCGTATGACTTGACAATCACAAGCTGTTGCAAATGAAGCGACTTCGCCAACCGTAGGAACTTAATTTTTACTGTCTCACTTCCTTATTGGCTGGATGTTTAAATTCATCGTGAAGATGTAACTGCTGACAGGATTAAAGCCTTCGACGCGCTGAGATGCCTGCTTGCTGATGAAATGGATGTTAGGTTTCTGTGTCAAAGTCGTTGATGGCCGTTAAGTTGTTGATAGAGAGAGCCAGATGTGCCATTGTTGCAAGAAAAAGTTTGCTAAGAGCTCTGTTGCATCTCCGAACAGCTAAGATTCGGTTGTCAGGATCCCCGAAACATCAACTTAGTATAGCCACTGAGGAGAGGCAATGAGAATAAGACATCAAACTGCCAACACCAAAGCTGTAGTGGCTCATGTTATTACGTGAAAATTCATAGACACTTATATTGATAAACAATAGCAAGTTAATCGACGCAGAGAGTTCTAAATTCCAGGTATTGGGCCAGTTGATCTGTCTAGACTATGTAGCGGATATCGTACAATATTTATTCATTCGTAACTAACAATCTTCATCAACCGAAGTAGCACGTCATTCATCCATGACGCGAAGTAGGGAGAAACTTGGAAATCTGGAAAAGCAGTAGAATTCGATTACGAGAATTTAACTAATTTTCAATTGACAGCATCCTGCTCCCCACGTCCTAAATCAATGTAAATTTTCCAAGCTGCATTTGAATTTTGAAGTCACTTCGGATGTGCTCATTGTGCCTTTAAAATGCGAGGCGTAGAATAGATGTGATGTGTATTGTGTAGAATTCATGAAAATCCCGGGTTTGCTGATCGGAGGATAGGTAAACATCGCAGAATTTCATGATTGTATCACCAGGCTAATGCCCAGGTTGTTTCGAATGAGAGAGCTGAAAGGCAGATCCACTACGGTTGTTTTCAAAGCTATGTTGCGACTTGGTTCTCTAACTGAAGCAGCGGCTGCGTCTACAACGGAAAGAACCAGGAACTGGTTCCAATTTGGTTTTTAACCTTTTGACATTCGGGAATAAGACGTAGTGGTATTATAAGCACAGCACTGACTGTTGTTGCATGGAACTGTTGCCATAACTGAATGAAATTCCCGTCGTGACTGCGGTGTTGTAAGAATAATCATCACTGCTGCATTATTCAATGCATAATTGCGATTAATTATCGTGGATATAATATCATGACCAGAGACTTCTAATCTTGAGTGGTCAATAGGCGAAAATGTATGACATCGATGTTCTTCAAAAATTTCACGAATGCTTGAAAAGTCTTAGTAGGCCTTGTTATATATTCAATTTCTGTTGTTGTCTCAGGTTGCATTTCACGTTAATGTTCATGCGCTCTAAGGATTTGTAAAGCTGCATGACCTACGATGCTAAGTAATCCTTCTATATGGTTCAACAATGTCATTGATGTTTTCATTCTTCACTTACTCATTATATAATGCATTGAGAATCGATGCCATCCGTCGGAATGTTCTTTTAGTCACGATGATCTGGCAATCTTGCTGTTATTTCGTAGGTTATTTACAGTTCGAATACATGCATTGGAAATTCGAGCAAGGAAAGAAAACACACCTATTCATTTCCTCTCTAAGGAAAATTTGCTGCAAGCCTGTGAGTAAATTGCAATGCATTTTAAATTGTCTCTTGTCCGATTATAGATATCAGGAGTAATAGTTTTCCTTCTGCACGTGACTGTGAGTAAATCTCTCGTCGAATCTCCTCGGCATTTCGTCAAGTTGGGTTTAGGTACTACATCGCTGACTGTCATAGTGAAAGATTCGGACAAGTTCGTCGTTTATTTAAGATTAATTATTGATAGGCAAAGGGAGTGAATTAAGCAGCTCTGACCCTCATGTCCTCTCACTGCCAGTGGTCATAATGGCAACAAAGTCAGCATGAATGTACTGCTACCTCAGGAGAAATGAAATTGTTATCAGAGTTAGAATGCGCTGCCTATTGTGCTGATATTTTCTTCTAAATTGATTTCTCGTTAACTAATGAAATTACAGGCTCATACTCTCGAATTCTCCGTGAAAATGAGAATTGTGAATGTGAGCGATATACAGTACGTGACCTCTAAGAGGTGAAGATTTTACTAATCCTAGGAATTAAGCTAATTTATTGAATTCCACTAACAGAAGATACATGACAACAATTTACCGATCAGGGTCAGCGGATTAGTTTGCCAGTGGATATTGTTGAATCTATCCGACTTCTGGGCATCATTTGGTTAAAAGATCTTTCGTGCTCCACATTTCCGATTTCTCCAAGTTCGGAGTTCTCAGAGACAATACATCTTGAGAGTTATGAAGAGTGTTTTGAAACATGAGAACCTTCGGAGTATTTATGAGGCATACCATATGTATGAAATGGTATGAAAATTAGTTTGACAGCGCATTCGTTATGTAATAACATTTACTTTTGAAACATTGTAATAACAAGTATGAATATGCATACGTGTGTATAAAACATAATATGAAACATAGTATGCATAAATTATTGAATTGCGCATACGTTTGTTTTAAATAATATGAAAAACATAGTTTGGCATAAATATGATTGCGCATACCATAAATTTGACATTCTATGAAAACATACTATGAATAAAAATTGTATGAAGCATAAATATGCATTATCTTAGTATGAAAAACATAGTATGATAAGTATGAATTTCGCATTCGTATGTATTTACATTAATGTGGAAATATATCTTATTGATTATTTATTTCATACCGTCATGCACACTTACTAATGTTATTGTGCTGTAGTAATCTATGTTGTGTATGACGACAAATTTTTTCTTACTATGATGTTTGATGCGTAACCCGAAGATTGTACCCATGCTGAATTGATGCTGGTGTTATCAGTCATCTATACAGAATTATTGAGTGATATCAATATAATTTCGTGGAATAATGTTTTCATATATGTTCTTTTTGAATGCTGTTCAACTTCACTGATGAAAGACGTACACACTTTTAACTCAGGTCAACCCACTTTTAACTCAGGTCTCTGGAAATAATTATATTTTGCTATCATGTATTTGACATTTTTTGCAGAATTAACGACATTATTTGCAGATAACGATCTTGTGATAATGACTGATTCTTCCATTCATATATATATAATTGTTCATGATTTCAGTTTGTTTATGCTTAACGTCTTTTGCTACAAAAAACGAAAATTTCATCTGAGACGATTTTATCAATCTACGTATGGTACTTAATGCCACGTAATTATGAAATATGCTCATTGTTTTCCTATGATTATTGATGCATTAATGATATTTTATGAGCTTCCACTGTTTATCCACAATATTTCAACGTGTGTTTGAAAAAATTGATAGTGAAAACCTACTGATGATGCCCCAAAACATCGTTTTTGTTTTATTTTTAATGCTTAATTGATTCATTTTGTATATTCATTTATGAAAGTAATTCCATCGAGTTGGATCCTTCTCTTCTATAATTGCATGATCCTATCATGCATTTTTTTACATTTTTTGATATTCATAAGGAAATTGATTATACACGATTACCATGCATATAAGAGCCAGGTTTTATTCTTGTTTAAACGAATTAATAAAAATAACGGTGTGCTATTTTTTTTCAAAGTATTAGTTATTCAAACGAGTTTACTTTGAAAGTGCTCATGTGTATGTGTATCTCTACAATGTCATAGTAAAAATTTGAAAAGTCCATTTTTTTTTTGATTAATCTAAAAGTTAAATATGAAAGTGTTACTAATTCCTGAGTTTGCGTTTTGGATGATTAAGTTATTTTGTAACACCAACAACATTTAGATATAAATACTATCAAAATGATTATTTATGAAAATATAAAATAATTCAATTAGTTTCCGAAAAAATATGTGTTATAATTATTTTGATTTATTTACTTTCCTATTATGATTTTTCATGGTATGTTTTCATTGTCTCAGTATGTTTTTAGGGTTGCTTTCATACAAAGTTTTCTTACTGTGTTAACTAGTATGTATGAATCATACGTATGCCAGTGTATGGCCCGACAGAGCGTTACATGTCCATAGTATGTTTCATACTATGTTACATACGTCTGTTTCATACTATGTTTCATACGAATGTTTCATAGTATGATTCATACCAATTTTTTCTGTACGGGTATCGAGCGTTTTTCTTTATTGCGTTCCTTTATTTGGTGTTCTTTCACTCAAATGCGTTCATGTAAATGTATTAATAGATTCACTAATTTGCCTTGTATTGCTTCTACACTGCGATTTTTATGCCGGAAATAAAAACGCATATCATTATTATATTGTAAACATGATTCAAAAGCACGCAAAGAGTATGTTCAAAATTATGTCAATGTGTCTGGTCTTTGGGTACATACTTTGAAAGTCGAAGCACATCTGAATTTGTTGAAGAGAGTCCAAGATCCACTACACTTTTTTCCTCACTACCAAGGCGGACAGCGTTTATTTGTCCTTTTTTCACTCACAAAAAGACGTCGTGACTGCCTTTCTGTGCTGCCAACGGTGCATTACAGACGGAATTACGCCAAGTATTGATCTGTGACTTACAACTTTATTATCTTAATGTCTTCTTCGTTGCAGTGTTAATTTAGATTTTCATTTGAGAAGAAAATACACATTATTCTTATTCTTATTAATTCCATTGCTAAGCACATTGCTTCCAATCATTTTATATGAAGTCTCTTAGACGGAAAGAATAGCCAGGAAGTTACTCATTTATTTAGTAAATGTCTCCATATTATGTCTCATATGTCTTAATTGTGGAGTTAAATGATTCTCTATCCTTTAGCACGGAACAAATGGAAGCGATAAACCGTCGTTTTCAACTCGTTGGAGTGACCAAATTAGCCGAATACCACCGAGATAAACGCACATTCCTGCGATGAGAACATCATACAACTAATTCATACTCTAATTTGTAACTGAGATGGTTATTAGCACGGACCGCACCCTCTGTCACCTTAGGCCGGAGGCACACACGATAAACTACCGCTCTCAAGTCGCGTCACGATCTTTCATAAGCCACAAGACAAGTTTTATTGTCATTTGACAGAATGTTTATTTCTCATGACAGATAACACATACAGGTAGATGAAGAAAATAGATGAAACTTTCTAATTTGCTAACAAAAATTGGGTGCACTCAAGCTCGTGTCTCAGATTTGACTTTCCGTCGTCTATTTCAGTGAAATAGCACAGAAGGATCCAGCGTGCTCGTTACAGGAAATCATCACGATTATATGCTGTGTGTATCATCTACCTATATGAAACTTGACTACTATAAAACTAAACACGAAAATGTCAACAAGCGATGATATCATCCATGAAATGCGAAATTTCTCTCATTTCGTGCCAAGAGGGATAACCTATCCAAAATAAATGTTTCATTTTAAACTTCATTACCTCATTTACTGACAAACTATACAAACGAGACAACAATTCACGCCCTCTTCAATGTCATCAGATGTTAGAGTGATGTAGGATCAATGAAGTCCTACTATCTATGATAATACTTTTTATCATTGTATATTTTGATAGTGCATTTTATTGAGCTTTTGTAGAAATCATTTTTGATGCATTGCTTTCCATCAAGTTCTGTGACTATCATCAAATTTTGTAATTTTATCTTTATCATTCACTCTAACATCTAACATTGAAGAGGGCGTGAAGTTTGCCAAACATTTTTGTATTATTTCTAAAATTTCTATTGTTTCTTTGCCAGTAAATGAGGTAATAAAGTTTAAAATGATGATATCATCAATCAATGATTTCCAAAGAAAAATTGCAGTTTTTGGCTTACCGTGTGTGCAAAGGTGGTTTATAGCTTGTGGCCTATTCTATATGCCATCTCTCATTGAAACTTAAGTGTTGGAATTCTATTTGCGGCTTGTGCCTCATCGTGTGTGTCTGCGGCCTTGCGCATTATGCCTGCAGTTCGAAATCGAGTAAGATTATTTTTCATTGTAAGAAATTAGTAGTCTGTGTGGCGCAGTGGTGAAGTGCTTTGCTTAGTGATCTCTTGGTTCAAGGTTCGAGCCCCGAAGGTGTCATGGGAAGTCGGCGGGAAGGGCATCCTGTCAACGCTCCAGATTAAAGTCTGACTTTGTCAGCACCGTCCAAGCCTCCAGTAAAGAGTAGTAGTGACGTTAAACCATCATTTTTTGAGGTGACGAGTCTTCATATGCTGAGAATGAAGCTGAAAATAAAAATAATGATGAAAATGTCGATAATCCAGATCACTTATAACATACTAATTGCAATGTAAACAGTGCGTGGATGCAAAATGAAATGTGATCACACCGTGCACTGTTGGATAAAGCATGACCGTCAGTGTGCCTTCAGTCAATCCTCATTCATCGATTCTTTGGCTTGTCATGCCACTTCAATTGACTAATGGTTGTGAATCGTACCCAATTTAAACTGAATATCGATGGCTAAGGACATATTTACGCATGTACAATGTTCAGGTTGGTATGTAGTATCTGCGCAAATGAGACTACTAACAGTACATCAGTACAATTGTGAAAGAATGACTCATCTCATCTTGTATAATTGACGCCGTTTCCTTTACTTGCAGTGGACCATGGTGAATTTGGATAACATGCTGTGTCCTGCAATTTCTGACCCATTCCATGGCCGATGGTACCGCGTGTTTGCGGTGGGGCACCAAACGGCGCTCATACTCATCTTCGGCAAGATAATTACCTTTCTGTACTCGCGCCTGGCTATCTTCTTCGACCGTTTCTACCCTGCCTGCGCGCCTTCCAAAGACTGTCACGCCTCCTTCGCCGAGTTGCCTCTCTCTACCAATCTAGGTCTCTTAATGAAGAGCATTCCAGAGCCGAGTGCCAACTCAACACACCACATTGCTGAGAGCAACGGACGACTTAAGGCGCACTGACTTGCCGAGACCAACACCGAACATTTGTTTTTTTCTTTTGTTTGTGTTGCTTCGCTGGCGCAGTATTCCACAGGGCGTCTGATAGCATTTCAAGAATGTACACAACCGGACCGCCCCCAAATCACAGCGATCTCGACGTCTTCTCGTTGTTTTTGATGTTGTGACTGCTATATTTATTTCCCTGTTGACGTCAGATGATCCTCAGGAATCTCTTCTCGTCGACAGTTGTGACCTTAGATAATGATCGTTGTCATTCTGACCATTGTAGGTGGAGAGAGAACGATTAGAAATAAATATTTCGTCAACGACACGACGTATTTTTCATCTGAAGCGCATGTACGGGATTGATAATGGGGAAAACGTGTTGTCTGCAGGGAGCGAGGCCGATAATGAGACTTTTAGAGAATGATGTACACCTTAATATGGGTGATACGAATCTGTGCGTCTGCCGGATTCTACCAGGTTCCTCTTCTCGTCCGACAGGATCATGTGCATGTGTTATAATCATGCTTCTGATTAGTGGTTCATGTGAAAGTGTAGTAAAATATGGCTAAAATTAACAAAAGTTCTGTGCTTGCCGACATTAGGAGGCCTGCCAGATCTGTAAAGGTGCAAGAATACGATAAAAGTTGTGTCTCAGGCTTAGTATCTTTCCCTTAATCAGAGAAAACGTAGAAATTTTCATTTTGAAGCAGTTGTGATGGCCAATGCATTTGAAAATGAAGACATTCGCTCAATTCATTAATCCAAAACAATACCCAATAACAATAAACACCAAAATCAAAACAATGTAATAAGAACGTAATGCACGATCGCTTTCGTGGTCTCTATTCATGTGCAACAACCAAGTGAAATGAAATGCAACAACACAGGGAAACTGGGAGCACTACTCAAAAAAGGTGTTATCGAATTTCCAATCACCACGGTAACAACAGAGTGTAAACGAACTCTTTTTGGACACAAAGACCAGGTTTACGACCAAAAATGAATTAAGCTTGCAGAATGCGCAACTTAGCACTTTGACTGGAAGAACACAAAATCGAAAATATGATGAAAACGTATCGCCAACAAATTGCATTTTCATCATCATACTTTTCGATTTTGTGTTCTTTCAGTCAAAGTTTTAAGTTGGGTATTCTGGAAGCTTTATTCATTCTTGGTCGTAAACCTGGTCTTTGTGTCCAAAAAGAGTTCGTTTACACTCTGTTGCTACCGTGATGACTGGCAGTCCATTAGTACCGTTTTGAGTTGTCTGCCCAGTTTCCCCGTGTTGTTGCATTTCATTTCACTTGGTCGTTGCACATGAATAGAGACCACGAAAGCGCTCGTTCATTACGTTCTTAGTTAATTGTTTTGATTTTGGTGTTTATTGTTATAGGGTAATGTTTTGAATAAATGAATTGAGCCAATATCTTCATTTTCATATTTACCGAAAGCATTAATCTGCCTCTCATTGGATTTACAGATTGGATCCTGTCGGACAAGAAGAGGAACCGGATAGAATTCAGCAGAATCACAGTAGGCATAGAATGTGCATCATTCTGTAACAATCTCATTTTCGTTCCTTGCGAATACTCTTCGTGAACGGACTAGTGTTTCAACAGAAAATGAAGTCTTTTTTTAGAATGTAGCGTTTCACAGTCAGTTACTGTCTTAGAGCAAAATCGTTGTTCGTGGTGTCGAACCAGCAATGAGCTGCTGCCGTCAAGTACATACTGCAGCTCCTTGACTACTGACTGCAGTCGAGTAATGACTAAGGCAATCTTTGACAATCAAACTTATCTAGCGAATAATTTCACTTCATGGCCGTCGTAGCGATTATTCAAGATTGACGGAAATGTCAGTCAATGACTAGATTATGAGGAGTCATCTAAAGGAAGCTTGTTAATAGTACTGTTCAGTACGAGGGCATGGATCTCTATATTTTGGATGTCAATTTATATTTACACGAACTGGACTTTAAAATCTAATTTGTTACACGACTTCCCTCCAGGATATTTGTTCAAGTGTGCACGCTTCCGCTTCCTATAGTCTTGGAATGTTTTAACCGCACTGTGATTTAATTTAATTAATTGAAGCCATTAAAGCCGAGCATTGGAGTGCATCAGGGCTCGCATAAATGCTCTCATCCACGTAAAGCCACAGCTACGGCATCGTACGACTATCCAGAGTTATTTTCATCAGCTTTGAAGTTAGAACAGCACAACAGACAGGGTTCTACAACACACGTTTAGAAATTGACCGAAGCGGTCACAATGTGAATCGTGTGAGCCATATGAGATTTTGAATAGCTTTGCGAGAATTCCGGCATATAAGGTTTGTATTTCACTACCTGCTGACATACAAGTTCATGAACTTCGTACGCAGGAATACTGAGTGAGGATTGTTTGCTCACGTTGTTACTTGAATGATCCATTGATTTATAGAACTCGATCAACATTGTATGAAACTTCAACTCAGTAGATTGCTTTTTTTATTAACACGTTTTGCCGTATTGTCTATTCGTTACAGTCAGTCAATGAGATCTGGCGGCGTTCATTAGATATAAATTTCCTAGTTAGACATCTCAGCAGATACAATATCTAATAAATTCATTATTATCCTGATCTTCCATTCCACTATAATATCTCATTTCGTCATAAAATTCAAAAGTAATCACTAGCAGTATACAGTAGGCCCATATAATTTGTGGTTGCAAAAGTCTTGCTCTAATGCATTGAATTTATTGTTGTATAACAAATCTGCGGAAATTCTCACTATTAAAAAGTACCTACCTACAGTTTTTGGCAGTGAAATTGCGTTGTCACTGTTTTTCGTTCAGAGAAAGCTTTTTAGAAGATCGCGGACGGAGATCAATTTGATCCCGCACTTTTATATACACCCACAATAGGGGAATTTAACGCATTAGGAGTCGATCGATTTGAATGACACTACAATCTAATGGATATATAACAGAAACTCGTATCACATCGGTGATTGTGATTGTGGAAGATGCTTGGCTTAGCCATCACACGCGACAATTCTCAAAGGCTTATTTATATCCTCAACGTCTTTCCACAAGTTTCGGCGTTTTTGCATATCTTGTATGTTTGCCACCTGATTTTATAAACATTCATAATTGCGTCTAAGGCTATGTAAATGCTACATGCATGCCTCAAGAGTTTCGATGAGTGACTGACGCAGTGGCAACTTTCCTTCATTTAAAGCACTTCCTAGGCAATTAATCGAAATGAAAAGCTGAAGTATCTCCAACTACTTTGACATCATCAACATAATTATCGATATATCATCCCGAGTATACAACTGGTTAAGTAGGCAGTGGTCGCAACATAGTGCATAGGCTAGCCAACCAGTTTCTATAAAAATAAATTGAAAGACGTTTTTTTGACAAAGTCCGTGAACCGGCCGCAAATATTATTTGCATGTAATTATCATATGTTCTAATACATAATATGATCATTTAGCGAAGTGCATTGGAATAGTAATATTTCATAAGCATTGTTGCTCTTAAGTTCGACTCTTAAGGTCCATTCCCACCGGACGCGGATGCGGCGCGTCTCACGCGTCCAGAATTTTCATTCAGAATTTATGGGGCTGTTCACACAGAGACTCGCGGGACCACGCGTCTGAAATGATGCACGGTTTGCTTACGAGATAGGAAAATCCAACCCGCGCCAATCCGCCTCGCGGCTTGATCAACCCACCCCCCGCCGCCGCAGGGAAACTTGACACCACAGGTTGTCGTCAGATGTTCGTCCAGAGAAATGGCTGACTTTCGACATAGCTATCCGACAATTTGACCAAATAAACATCAAAATCCCTTATCAGTGTAATTTCATGCTTTGTCAACAATGAAATCGAATTCATCAATGCATTTGGAGATGAATGGTAGTTTATTTACTGCAAAACGAGTATCGGAAACGAAAGATGAGAAAGTTGTTTTTGTTCTCAACTTATCTGATAATCTTCTATAGAGTGATACGCCGGATTAGTAGAGAATAGACGATGTAAGTTAATAAAGGTTGTTTTGTGTGCTAAGTTGTAGCAAAATCAATCCGTGCGTCAATTCTATTTCATGATCTGTCACCTATGCCTTGTTGTCACCCTATGAATGAAAACGTGTAAATGATAGGTGTGTCCTTCAAAACCCTATTCTTTACAAATGTGAAATATCAAATGATAAGTTTTCGCTAAATTATGTAGTTTACAGCAATCCTCACATCCAAACCATTCATTTGCATTGGCAATCACTCATAAGTGCGCTGTCCTTCATTTGCAATTGGAAAAAATAACTTGAGCAATGTCGGTCTCTTTCATCTGTCTTTAATCGTTCGCCACTCCTTCAAGCACATCAAAGCGCTACATATCGTTCATTTGATGCAGATCGCAGAATTCTTCGCCAATTCAATTGAAACACACTTCATTTAAAAGGAAATTTCACGAAGATGATAGTGGTGTCTATTTTACAACCAGTAACAATTTATTCTTCTCAAAAATGCTCATGTGTATCGCTGAGTGCGTGACAACAGCCGATTAGTTTATAATTGTGCTGACAGCTTGATAAATGATTGCAGTGAAATCTCATCCGATATTCCCTCAATCATACGACAACCACAACTTGCAGATTTTGATACTCAAGAGAATAATTTCTGTAGATTCGAATTTACTGGACGAAAATTAACAAGACGGAATGCCTTTTTATCACCATATCCTACTGGCCTCAGTAATCTTCTCATATCGAACTTATTTTCTAGACTGCTGGTCGATCAAAACTCATCGGATGTAGCACTACTTCAATTATTCATCAGCGACCTATTCTCTTCGGATGAAACTTACAGGTGCAAGAACCTGATTGCATCACACATTGTTCACGCTCGTAGATCTAATGCCAAATGTATTTGTGTTTCCTAGAAAATGTGTCGTTTAGGAATCAATTTCGAGGCTGCTCCCAATGCTTGAAATGTTGCATTTGATTTCATGAAAATTCTGAAAACTGAGTTTGTCATTTAACTATCTCGGGAGAATTTCATATAATACTGCATTGTTTGTGCTCATTCGAATGCATGTTATCCATGAAATCAATGAATGCATTGAATCCATGATTATATGGTATCTGTTGTTTCCCCCTCTCCATTCCCCTCGCCACGCGGCTCTGTGAGAACAGGCATTTTTAATGTACGCGCCGCACCGCGTCCTGTGTGAATGGACCTTTAGTTTAGACAAATGAAATTGTACTCTTCGACCGATTCAACATACAGGATGTTAGCGATCTTCTTGCGGATTTTCATCAGAGGTTAATTAGATAATATTCTGAGGTTGTTGCATTTTGTGGATCATAAATCCACTGAATAATTCCATTTCAAAATTGACAAATTGTTGTCAATGGTGTTTCATATTACCTCCGTCACAGCGCTCGCTAAATAGTAATAAAAGTGTTCGACGTATTTCTCACGAAAATGTTTGTTGTTTAATGTCAGTCTACTTGAGTGATTTCGGTGTATTCCACGTTCATCAGACCTTAGTGTAAGTCATCAAAGTTAAGTAAGCTCATTTGAAATGTTGCAGCGAAAATGTGAATCAATTGTGATCGAATTTTATAGTTCCGAGACCCTGCGAGAAAGCGCAAACGCGCATTGTAACTTTCAACTTTTCAAACTCTACAAACTACTTCAAATTCGACCTCGAATTCTGATAAGTGAGAATTTTGCAGTTACCTCCCAACATGTGCTGCTGTAAATCCTTATTTGTCGTTTGATCATTTTGTAAGTCTCATTACTGCAGCTTTTCGGATTAGTTCCGTTTAAAGATTGAATTCACATTGCAAATGTTCTATTGACACAGAATGGTATTACTAAAGAATTGTGTTGTCTCCAACATGAAATTCAACGTTAGAACATGATAGAACTTGTCGACAGATGTCATCACTTTCTCCAAGCTGAATCTAGCAGCTTAGTCCTCTATTTATAGGATGGTGGCATCAGAGTTGGAAAAGTCGGAATTGGGAATTGGAATTGACGATATTTAAATCTACTGGAATTGGAATTGATCTTGATAAACCTCAATTCCACTTTTTCGATAGACCTGTGATAAATCTATTTGTACAAAAATTGAAATCACAGTGCTCGACCGTTGTGTTAACTGCACGCAGAGATAAGAGAGAGATAGATCGACAGAGGTAGTTTTATTCTATTGTTGAATAAAGGGTGTTTTTGTGACTTCGATAGGCCCATAGCCCCGGACAATGTTATTTCAGCGATTAAGCAGACAATGAAAAGACAATCATCTTAGTTCAATCTGTTATTTAGTTATTTATCAAGTAATAATCAGAATAATGCAATTGTTGAATTTAGTCCTTGAAAGGATAAGCACAAAAATTGGAGATTAACTTAATTGTTGTACACACGAAAAACAATTGGTTTGGAAAGAGGAAAATTAACCCTGCAACCCTGTCAGTTCAAGTCACAATATAGACAGTGTCAACAAACTATTCTAATAATTAATGATTCAATTAAAGTGGCAATTACATGAAATATTATTCAACTTCCAATCACAAAAATTAACAAAATTAATTTTAGAGACTGTAGTTATATAGACACGATACGCAGCGATAAAAGAAAACCTTTACACCTACAGGTCACTTCTTAATGTTGAATTCACTTCAATTCGATCGGACTCACTGAAATAATACAGTACCTGTCATAAGTTTGGAAACCCCGTGTCCCAAGTCAGTGATTTTATGAAATTCATACTGCATTCACTCGTATCCTAATTTTTTTGTCAAAATTATCTCACTCCACAGTAATAACCATAGAAATGGATGTTTCCCTCCTCTGCTTGTCTAGAGGAGACATGACGAAATGCCAGTGGCACCATGGAAGACTAGCAAGGCGGGTCATGCTCCGAAGCAAAATTCATTGTTGAGATTGAAAAATGAGAGTAGATGTGGACTGGGGAAGCTGTAGATTCCGCTAGGACTGTCCGATTCCAATTATTCCAGGTGGGACATGAAAATTCAGATTTTCGTCTACAATTCATCTCGGGTATTTGACCAAATTTGACCGTGATCGGTTACAATTAGGTGTGCGCTTGAAGCCTGCTATTGTCATAGGGTGTTGCGTTTCCACTGATTGCAAAATATGTGCTTGGAATGTCCCCTAGATAACAGAGATTCTATGGTAATAGCAGTTAAAGATTTTAATGATTATCAGATATCTAGGCTGTCAATCCCATTCGAGCTTACTGCATTGTCGTCGTCATAGCGATAGCATAGATAGCTTACTAATACGGGTGTATGTTCCAAGTATCAGTGACGAGTCATCTCATTTTCATTTCTGCATTGCAATGGGATCAGGAAAACAACTAACTGACGCACAGAGAGGCGCGATTGTGGAGCTGAAAAGAGCAGGACTGAGCCACAAGATGATTTGCATACAGCTGAAAGTTTCAAAATCAGCTGTATCAAAGATTTTGAAACGATACAACATGGAAGGAAATTTCTCAGTTCGTAGCCGTTGCGATCGACCTTCCAAGGTATCCAAACATACAAAGAGACGAATGAAGAAGGTCATATCGGCAGATCCTTTCCTAACTTCTAATGATCTCATCCGAGAATTATCTCCTCTACGGTGTGTGTCTACGGAAACAGTTTCTCGTGTTTTGCGGAAAGACTTTAACTTATGGGCTTGCAAAGTTCAGCGGAAACCTCTAATGACGAAAGCCCATTTGCAGAAAAGGAAAGAATTTTGTATGCGAACAAAAGATTGGACAGCTGACGATTGGGGTCACATCATGTGGTCAGATGAGTCTAACTTTTATTTGTTTGATCAATCAAGGTGGCGTGTCCGAAGACCAAAACAATCTGATCCGTCCGATCATCGGTTTACCCAACCAACGGTGAAGCATCCTCCGCACGTGATGGTATGGGCTTGTTTTTCCGCCATTGGAAGAGGAGGTTTGGCTATCTTACCTCAGAATGTCAATATGGATTCATCAAGATACATGTATTTAGAAACTCTAGAGTCTCATCTCCTTCCGTTCATGACGATCCGAGACGCAAGCATTTTCATGCAAGACGGCGCACCGTGCCATAGGTCAAAGAAAGTCACAGAATGGCTTGAAAATCAGGCTATCCAGACTCTGAAGTGGCCACCGAATTCACTCGACCTAAATCCCATTGAAAATTTATGGTGCATAATTACAAAGAAAAATCAACAAATTGAAGATAACCTCCATCATGCAGTTGAAACAAGCAATAATTGATCTGTGGACCCAACAAACTGATCCAATGTTGTGCAACAGACTTGTGGCGTCAATGCCTTCAAGAATTCAAGCAGTAATGAAGAATAAATACTATCCATCAAAATACTGATAATATAATATAATAAAGACAGTCATAGTAACTTCAGAAATACATGTAAATTTTGGATTACTTTGTATAGTTTTGATTTAACAAAATTATTGCTTTCGTGTATGGGGTTTCCAAACTTATGATAGGTACTGTATATAAAATAATATCATAAATATCAGTGTCACTTATACCGTCAATCTTCAATCGCGCTCGCTGATGTGTTGCCGCATATGCTGCTGTGTTGTTGTTCGCTGGCAGTTGTTGCTGTTACTTCTGTAGTTATGTTACACCGCGAGAGCCCGGAGTTCTTCTAACAGCTACTGAAGATGTCGCATGTGTTGTTGTTGTTGGTAGTTTTTGTTGTGTCAATTTCTCACCGTTTCTAATTTATACAAATTTTTGAGACTTGACGATAAATCCACTTTCTTTTGAAAATTGAAAGAGTTGCCTTTAATCTCTACTCGTTAGCTTTCGACCCGACCACATTTCGTTCTTATCATGGAATTTTTAATCTCCTTTTTTAACATCGACCGTTAATCAAATTTCATGATATCATTTTTTATCGTCGTTTTTTCTTTCATCAACAATCACGTTATTCGCACACTGAATTTCTTTCTTCTGTCATATTATTAGATTTATTCGCATCTCATCTCGCTCTCTCTCTCTCTCTCTCTCTCAGCGTTTGATTCTTTGCTTGTTAACTTTCTTTTCTCTTTTTCACAAGATGTTGAATATCTCGTTTACGAAACGAAAATGGCGTGGGCTGACCGGCTACATATATACGTGTACATGTACACAAGAAATATGAACTATGAACATGAAAACGCACACAGGAACGATGCAGGGAACGGCACACAGGAACAACGAGGATAGGATAAGGGCACATGGGTTAGATTGAAACAAACAAACGTTAGATACATTAACATAAGACACTATACGCGACTTGCAATTATCGGAATTGAATTTTATTGTGGAATTGGAATTGAATTGAACTGTTTCGACTGGAATTGGAGTTGGAATTAAAAAAATTCAGTGGAATTTTTCCAGCTCTGGGTGGCATCGAATATATTTTTTCTCGTGCATAATAACAGGATGATAAAAATAGACAAAATATTGGATACATAAATATCTCACAAAGCTCGGCTGATGTACCTCAAGAGGAGATGTCTAAATGCGCCGTTAAGGCGCACACAGCTCATCCGATGCCACGGCAGAGAAGTTGTTCGAAAGCGATTTGACTTGCAAATTATGTCGCTCCTCAACGGATTCATTAGTCATTTCTCATTCGAAGTTTCCGTCTTTGCTGTTGATGCTTCACTCATCAAATCTCCATCATGCTTCAAAAGTTGATAATAAGGTTACATCAAAGCAGTATCTTGCTTCTCAGAAATACTGATTCTATCGACCTAAAAGGTTTCTCGTTGAAGTATTAGTATATATGATACTCACCATTTCATCATGAATTATTTCGGAACCTTTTATGTCGTTGCGAGTTGAAATCTCATTCGTTGTGAGTATCACTCACGTCAAAAGTAGATTTCAAGGTTTCTTCATTTTGTAAATGAAATCGTTGATTCTTGTAGATTTCAACTTCGATGTAGTTCATGCAGGTACAAAATATAGCCTACTAAATATCGTTCTTTCAACACTGCCAGTATTGATTGAATTGGTTGTCATCGACAAACTGATTGCTTTTGTGAAAATTATTAAGTGCCGTGACATTGCTTGCTCAAATCTTCAATTAATCATCCAATTTAAATGAGCAAATATTTCCTTTATGTTATTTGTTCGCGAATAATAATCAAGCTAGTACAATTATCAGCACGAAAGTATTCAGATCTTGATCGTACTTTTACGAGACTGGACAAATCGGTGAGAACTCAATCGCTGGTAGTTGCAGTTCAGTAGACCAAAGCTTCAAGACATAACTCACTCAACATAACCATGAGATGCAATGGTTGCTTATCTAACATCATCATTGGAAATGTACTTCATAGAGTACACACTAAAATTCGGTATCTTTAGATTTTTTTGGTTTATTCTGCCTCATTAGTTTTGTTTTTGCACTCAGAGAAAAGTAGACTGCTTCCACCAAAGAATCCAATTGTAATTTCTGATAAATTTTGGATAAAAGCCAAGTTATTTTATCGCATTTTTATGCTGAGTATTTTGCTTTTGGCAGCTCCTCCTAAACTTCATGCTCATTATCAATCCGATTGTGATTGCTTTTGATAAAGAATATGTAATATGACAGAAAAAACAGTTAATTTGTTTTTAGTGCGATTATGTACGTTTATAACATTAGAGTAATAAGTTGATCTCATGCGTTTTTCTATGATATATTTATCTAGGTGTAGATCTGTACTGCTAGAATATTCGCATATGATTGTGTTCGTTTATGTTTCTAGAACGCGTGCTAGGTTTTAAATCGGTATAACAATACCAGTGATTAACAGTCATGTTCGATGGATGCATATTTTTCGGCAATTTCAGAAAAATGACATTTATATTCGTCGAAAAATATTCCGTCTTTTTGTTGTCTCTTGTTAGGCTCCCGGATTTTTTGTGATTCTAATACTGACATTGACTGAGAAAACATTTTGCGGTATTCAACATTTTTGAATTATTGCCCATGTTTCCTGCTGAAAATTTGTGAAGTGAGTGCAATCTCCGCTACTAAGATTTCGAGTTCTGGGGTTGATGGTCAGAGGGGCTAAAACACCAATCTGTCGCGAAAATATTATGATGGAAAATAACCCATCCAATAATGCTGTCTGACAGACATTTCTTGTTCAGACTTATAGACGTTGTTGCTATAAAGACAGCGTGTAGAAAAAAATGCTGACTGCGATATATGGCATTTTTGTTAATTACATATTCTCGGGAGATTTGGTACACTTGGATTTAATATCTATATTAGACTCGTATAATTATAGTAATACAAGGTGGATTTTAACGTATCTGCTCTTTTAAAAGCCGGCTCTACTGGATATGAGGCAACAAATTCAAGATTCATGAAGCAATGTTGAATGCTTCAAACGCCCTTGATGGAAGTGAAGATCATTTGATTGTGTCTAAAACCTGGTAAACCATGCGCTGATGGCTGGACCTCATCTCCTCAAATCCAAGCTTGAAAGCCCTTACTCAGGCGCCTTCATGTTCTCTATTACACAGACGAGCCTCACATGTTTAAGGTCGCCACTTCAACGGTTGATCTTTAGTTAGCGATGTGGTCGACACTTGTTACATACAATGTAATAATGCAATTCGATGTGCAAGGGATAGCGACGGTAGAAAAGTGGTAGCATAGTGGTTAAGTGCTTGGCCTAGCGATCTTTCGGTCTTGAGATCGAGTCCCGAAAGTGTCATTGGAAGTAGTCGGGAAGGGCATGCGGACTAAAAGATCTAACTATGTCAGCATCGTCCAAGCCCCCAGTAAGGAGGAGTAGCGACGTTAAGCCAAGCCATCATATCCCACTCCTAAACAACGTCTTTCAGCAAATAGTGGCGACACTTCTCTCACAAATATAAACGCATCTTCTCTTCTAGTTTCCTGACATCTCATTTTCTAAGTGATATAGTGATCATGCACACACCGCATATTTGATATTGCTTGTTGACTGTGTTAATGGAACCTCTACCGTTCATTGAAGCGGTGATAGTGTTACTTTTTCACCAATGATTATTATATTCCTTATTCTGTCTTGGTGCTTGTTACAGAATAATTTATTATTACCGCCAGTCATTGCATGACCTGTTCAAATTTGTCCAATATATAGACGTGCATTAGAATATCAGGAAATATGGTATTTCTGAGTTTTTTTTCTCGTAAATCAGAAATGTTGCGGTCATTTGTAAGTGATTAATCCAGTCAGTTGCTAGTCGTACAATGTAAGTGTTTCAGAACCAGCAGAAATACAAATCAATTTGTATTACACGGAAAATAGCTGCGTGTCTTTATGAATTTGAACCACCGACCTCTTGCATTCTAGGCCAACGCTCTACCAACTGAGCTATCGGCTATCGATGGGTGACAGTGTGACATGAGTCCTCAATTGAAGAATCCGCGTAATCCAATCAGATGCCTTCATCCCATAAGACAACAGCATTAACCATCAAGTCAAACTACTAATACCAAGATATCATTAATTTAAAGCCAGCATGAGCATTTCGAGCATTTTCCAGCCTTCACTACTACTTGTCATCGGTGCTTGCATCGATTTCAACATGCTGAGCTGCTTTTTCAGTCTCATTTCAAACCGCAGACATTGGACTAATCAGCGAACGTCAGAGAAAACCATCACAGTCTCATTTACATTTCCATCTTGAGCAGTTGATTATAAGGTTTCATCTTTCTTGAAGATTTGCATCGCTCTGAACTTAAAGGATCGAATTTAGCTGAATGATAGGTAGAAGAAAGAATACTTCACGTTGATCTTTATCTCGTTACGTAGATAGACACGTGTTCGGATATTTTTAGCTCAGGATAGAACTATTGACTCCCTCTGTCGCCACTGCCAGTGCGGTCAGCCAGAAGACGCAAGTTTCGTTCAGTGAGACGAGATGATAATAGCCCGCGATCACGTCATCTACTGAAGTCTCGGCATGACGCAGTCTGGGAAAGTGCATCATCAATTCCGGAAGGAGAGAGAGAAAGGGATGAAGGTAATGTGAAGGATTAAATCATTGATGGAGATGAAATGCGTATCGAGACAGATCTCTTGAGGTAACAACGCCAGGTGAATCCGCTCATCCTGTGAATGGCAAATTCTTGACTTAACCTCGACCGGTAAATCCACGCTGAGGACAAGTGAATCGATACTGAACTTGGATGAACTCTCAAGTTGCGCATATCAAACCAACAGCAATGCTGATGTCATTTTTTGAAGGGGCGCAGGTTCGTTGACTTTTCAAAGACAACTTGGAAGACCTCCTCCCTGTGACAGAGGAGAAAAAGAAATTCAGTGTGAAACTTCTTGGGAAAGTTGAGGTCATTGTCAAATATACAGTCCACAGATGAGCGATCCTTCCCGACACGAACCCGAAGGTACAGGATGATTTTGAAGTCATGTGGGGTCTGATTATTGCTCTTATCATGAATCTGAAAAAATCCCGAACTCAAGTTATCAGGTTCAGCACACATATATTCTCAGAAAGTTTGATAAAATATCATTCTTGTAGTGCAATGGTCTAGGCAATTGATTCGATCAGTACGTTTGCCTTTTGCATTGTTGTGAGAAAAATAATAATGGAAATTGTTGTTTCTTGCTTGCACATTCTCTTTTGGTGTAAACCATGAATTTGGCTTATCTAAATCTTTTCTTCATAATTACAATGGTCTAAATACCCGAAATATATTGATTATCTTTTTTGTATATTAATATAGTGAAAACCTTGATTTTTAAACCTATTTTCAATAATGAACAGTCAGTGCTTATTCCCTTACATAGATATCTTTATGCATGCACTAATATCTTAATAACTAGATAGACAAAACACCTTAATACTTTAAAGCATAATACCTAAATAATCGTAACTAACTAGAGCTGAAAAATATGTCTGCTGAATTTTAGAATTGAAGATACTGCAAACCGGAACATTTACGAGTATCTGTCTCGAAAGACACTTTCCGGACGCCGGGACTAAGGCACCAAAACCGGGACTGATGTAAACGGTTATTTTTTCTATTGAAAGTTCGCCAGGATAGTAGTTTGAGGTAGTCATTAAACGTATGGGTTATAAATAATATCTGTAATAGTGTTTTTTAAAGTGTTCCACGGGTCACATTCTGCACCGTGGATTTTGAACGTTCATCCGTCACATGAAGTGATTTATAGCCAACACTATCAATGCCCAGAATTCATCTCAAGATTGCTCATTAGCATGGAGAATGGAGAGAGGAGATGCGCTATCGTTATCAACACTCGTAAGATGCATGTCACTCATAATCTAGGCAGCCTTTTCTTCTTGCTTTTCTTTGTACGACCTCCGACTGAATCGTGTAGAAAATATCTGATCGACTCTGATCATATGAAAATCGACGTTTATGGTAGTCACTACTCTCAAGTGTGGAAATTTGCGGCAATTGCACTCACGATTCCATTTTCTGCTGCTAGGAATGAACGGGGATTTTTCAAATTAACAGTCAAGACCAAAAGTCGTAACCGCCTGCTGGACCTTACCTTAGCAGCGCTTCTCAATGTAAGCAACAACGGTCCTGAGCACCTGTCCGACAAAGAAGTGTTGGAAATAGCGGAGGAGTGGATAAACACTAAAGATCGACGAAACTCGCTTCCCCGCAAGAGACTGTTAGTCACAGATACCGATGAAAACGTAATGGGTGATGATAGCGAATGTTATGGTATTGAAATCAATGATGAGTCTGATGACGTAGTTGACATGAATGCTTTCTGGACCTGATGTCGATTTGTTCATGCGGGTATGATGCGGGCACTAGCTGTATGATGATAAAATACATTTGTATGTTTGATATGAGTTTCTTGTCTAAATACACATGTATTTAACTTCAAGACTTAAAAAGTCACCTTGCACACGTACGTGCAGAATCGCGAGTAGAATTCACTGCTAAATGTTAGGCTCCATTCATGACTTCTGTTTTTGCTTATAAATCCTGAGTGCGTTAGGCGTACACAAATGAAATTCGATCTTGAGACGATTTGAGTGTGACCCGTGGAAATGATCAGATGACTCTTAGCAAAAGCCTTAAAAAAACCCTGGTAATAGACCTATAATTCTCTCTTACTGCATTAAAGTTTAAATCAGTGAATAATCCATCTCACTGCTTCAGTGTTATGAATTATTGATTGTCGACCTTCTTTTTAAGGTCACAACAATCACTGTCGCCATCCGACAGACATGTCAATTTCAATTTAACAATGAAAGCACGAAATGGATGAAGATATTTCTTGTCTTTCATCATCCCTCAGTTGGCGTCGTATCAGATGCAGCCCTCAAATCAAAATTGCGAACAATTGAAGAGCTGAGCCCCGATTTCCGACCATATCCGATTAGTCGTATCGATGAATGAAAATAAAAGTTGATGCATTGCTTTATCCAGACATAACAAGAACCGACTCAGTTTCAGACAGAAATTGGGGGAAGGTAAACGACAATAGAAAATTGAAAAAAATGCTGTGTACTTCATTATTTGTCAAATGCTGATTTCAGAGATGCAAGGGATAAGGAGACGTGTGACGAATGATATTCTTATAACCTGAAACTGTACAGGAAGCAATCAAATGTCTAAGAAGAAACCTAATTGTTGGCCAGACCGGAAATGTAATTTCTGTGGATAAATTTAATAAAATCAAAGCTTTCAAATTGTAATCGTGTCCATGAGGATCATCTTTTAACCGAACGTCGCTCGTTAGATTCCAAATTTAGATAGGATAATTGGATATTAGTAGTAAGATAACTAATATAATAAGATAGCGCATTTGCGAGCCTGTAGTCGACTGATCTTTGTAAGAAGAACTCAAAATTCTTTGAGAAGATTTTGAGTGTTTGAGAATTGTTATTATTAATGAAACACTCATTAAATGCTTATACCTTCATAAGTCTCTACTGATTCTTATGAAATTACATTTGGAATCCACATTTTGTTTGCACATAATATGTATTAATTAATTGGAGCTGTGAACTAATTGAAATAGAAAAATATCAAATTGATCGAAATGCACACTTGGTGCACCAGCCTGATGACCTCGCAATTCTACAGTGATGACCATAAAAGTGGAGCACATGCATAAATTTTGTCTCATTTAGTGAAATTTTGCCAATTACAGATACTAATTTGGCCGATAAATGTAGGTAAAAATTGAAACGAAATTTTCTTTGTTGTTCATTGGCTCTGTAGAGCCAATTGGCACTTAAAAGCGCACATGGTATGTTCGCTGGTGGTGACTAATATTTCGTAACCTCACTTAAAAGTTCAATCACCTGTTGAATCCAGGAGGGCATGCTTTTGATCAGGTGGTTGATTACTTCTCAATGTAAACTCTTGCCTTTACAAAGCTTCTGATACAAATTTACACAAATGTTTACTTCTTTTCGCATCCTGACGAAGATTGAGGCAGTTCTCTGACCTACAATTGAAACCGATTGAAGACTTTTGTGCATCATTATGAGATAGATTTGAGAAGACGGTGACCTCTTTTAACTACAAGGTAAATCTTCGATGAATTCACTCGTTTACTCATAGATTTCCCCTTTCATTGAAAGATTATGACATGCGGTTTTTGTTCGATCTTCATCTGTAGTCAGAACTTATTTCAAGCAAAACAATCCCCTACAATTTGACTTTTATCTCGTCATTTACAAAAGAAATATTATTGCCTGTGGAATGTGTGTTCGATATACTATCGAAAAGGATATTAAGTTCAACTTGAGGTCATTTTCTCAGTGTAGCCGAAGTTTCTGCTTCGATATGACTGTTCGTGTGATTGTGTTGGGTCATAGGGGTCGTGGTATTACTCTTTGCCAAGTCAATCATTTTCATCAATTCTTTTCGATGAATGGTAAATATTACGTAAGATGCATCGCGATAACGCAACCTTATGTCAGGCTGAAAGCCATTCTGGCAAATATATTCGGATGGAAATTAATCTGTAATTATCTCCGCAACAGCAATTAGTCTGCATAAATTAAAGAAATCAATACTAATAATAATAATAGTGTTTATATTTTCAAAATGGCAATCGATAAAAATTACGGAGCATAGATAACATGAAGGCATGAAGATTCAAAAAAATGTTACAGATATCAGATGGTGCGGTGATTTAAGTCATATTTCACAAGCAAAGTTACGGAAGGGAAAAGTGTTTTTACGTCTGAGAGATCTGCAGAGACAGACACAATAGTATGTCCGCACTCGAGGAGAAATACGATTGTTCAGGTCATGACCTTTATTTTCTTCCATTCGAAAGAAAAGCACCTTGCTGATTGATTCACGACGAAATTGAACTTCGTGCTTTCTACAGCTACACTTCCTCGCATTGGTGCTTCCATGATAAATATTGTATATTATTTGGTGGGCACGGTTGTCGAGACGTTGTAGTTGGGGATATGAGTTTTCTTTAGACCAACGAAAACAGGGCATGCATATTCCAAAGAGACCTAATCAGGGGTGTGTATACTTGATGAAGTTCGTCCTCTTTGAGGGTCTTTTGCAGTTTTCTTGAAATGTTTATTCTTTTGGAGGCTTTACAGTACATCATGTCAACATGCTTATCCCAATTCATTTTGCTATCAAATGTGATTCCAAGAGGAATCTGGTTGAAGCATTTATAGTACCAATTCAACTTCACTTTTATTGAAATGATGATAGTAACCCGTGATCAGGGGCTATCAGACATTAATTGTATTGCAATTAATTTGTCGAAATTAATTGATTGGTGCCGTCGAAAAATTGCAATTAATTGATAGACTTATGTTGAAATGGGAAAAGTACTCAATTTACTGATTTTCTTGCAATGCTGTCACCATCAATGGACAGCTTCTGCTATCTTGGTGATGTTATCGACAGTTGCGGTGGTGTTGAGTCAGCAGTGGTTGCCAGAATACGGTGTGGTTGGAGAAAGTTTCGGGAGCTCCAAGCCTTCTTAACATCGAAGTCACCGTCCATGCGGCCAGCTGTATGCTGCATGTGTCCGGCAAGCAATGATTTACGGTTGTGAATCGTGGCCCCTGCTCGCAAATCATGAAAGGATGCTGCTGTCTGCGGAGATGCGCATGATACGTTGGATGTGCGGAGTGAGAAGGTCGAATGAAGAACTGCGACAGGAAATGGGGCTAGAGAACATCTTGGATTCGATCAGAAGACAAAGGTTGCGCTGGTTTGGTCATGTGCGGAGGAAGAGCGAGTCGGAATGGGTCAAGAAAGCCACGGACATGGAAGTATCTGGCAAGCGTGCTGTTGGACGCCAAAGAAAGACCTGGCGCGATGTCATCGCCGAAGACTTGAAAAGTGTTGGTGCTCAAAAAGCTGATACACACGATCGCCAGAAGTGGAGGAGCATCATCAAACGGAAATCGTCTAACCCAGCATCTTCTGGACCACAAGGACGTAAAAAGGGATGAGTGAGTGAGCCGTCACCATCAAAGGAAAAATAATCCACCCTCAGTGTTTGGATCACTTTCATGATTCTATTCAAGAGCTATTTGGTGCAAAACGTAACTACAAACAAAAACAAAACTTAACTACATTTATTATTCAATATATAGTAGTCTGTAGTAATTCACCTGTTAAGAAAATGTTTACCTGTTACTCTGTTCCTTTTCTTTCCTCTGTAACTATTCGCTTACATGGTTAACAGGAAGCGGATGCGGATCGGGTCTAGTGTTAAACAATATAGATAAATGATATTGATGAAAATGACAGCGTGCGACATTGTCATAGGCTTGTTATCTCTTCTCTTCCAAATGATATATCACTTCCTGATTTCATATTCACTCAGGAGAGAAAATAAAACGTATGAAGAATGTGTCATTGACATGCATTGTTCATGTTCTCTCACTGACAGAGAATTATTCATGAAATTTGAGAAGATCTTCATTTTAAATTTGACTCCTTCATCCGTGCATGTGGTTCGATGAAAGAAAATGATGAAATTCTGTTGATTCTAATCCAACAACAAAGGCAAAAATACAGCACTGCGGCTAATAATCATCGTGATGATACAAAATTTCAGTCTTTTTTCGAAAGGTGATCAGTGATGTTAGCGCGTGACATTTAAATGATGCGATTTGACAATGTGCGCAATTCAGTTATAGTACAATGTGGAAAAGAGAAGGCAACAAAGTATCCTGCAATGAAGATATCTGTATCTATGCATGTGAAAGATATTTTGGAAGTCTCAATTAGCGCATATCCACATGTGTATTCATAGCATTGCTGCCCAGACCATTTGAATTACGCATAATATTATTAAAATAGATTTTTTCGGGCAACAGTGTAGGACATTTTCAGGCGCTTGCCCTCAAAAATTCATGTTAATGTTGTATTGATGCGATAGACATGGAACAATGCTTGGGAAAGCGCGTCAGTCTTTCATTTAATGTCACATGCTTGAAGCTCGCTAAGTTCAAATAAAAGGTCAATTTAATTAAGCGGAAGTTGCTTGCTGTCTAGGCAAACGTTCAAATTGTTCGAATTGCTTTCATGTTTCATCATCAGATAATGCTGTGGTTTCAATTGAACGTACAACTTGTCGATTTGAAGCTTTTTGCAACAATCAGACATGGAAACGTTATGTAATTTCAGCTCAAGATTCTATAATTGCGACAAGAACCTGCATGTTAGCTTTGCATGCATTTTGTACTGCGGTTACTATCGAGGCTGCATTCCATTTCCCTAGGCATTTTTCTCCTTTCTGAAGTCTCACATAACTGCTTTGGATGACTAATATCTTGGTTTTGGCAGATTGAATTGACCACTGATACTTCGTTTTTGTCTTTGGAGACGAAGCCACTTGGTGGGTTCCGCGGATTCTTCAATTGATGACTGCGGTCTTATAGTTGTTCTTCGACAGCTCATCTGGTAGAGCGTTGGCCTAGAAAGTCAAATGTCGGTGGTTCAAATCCGTCAAGACACGCAGTTAGTTTCCGTCAGTGAATTAGAGTGAGATAATAAATGGCGTCGCAATTCGCCTGTTTTCATTGGTTGAAACTGTCCTACATCCGCAGTTGAAAATGTTACACATTGTATGAGGATGACATTTGCTTAGTTAGATACAAGATGACAACAAGTTCAGCATGACCTTCGTCTTCCACGAACTTGGGTACCATGTCTTGTTCACCTGCCGTTCAGCGCGTTGTTTACAGGCAATCCACCAGTGGTCAGCTCGTTCAGACGGTGTCAGCCTGAGTGGCTGATGTATCTAAGTGGATGGCTTCCAACAGGCTCCTCTTGAATCCAGCAAGACTGAGGTTATCTGGTGCGCTCCTGTGAGAAGGCAACATCTGATCCCAACTGGGCCGGCCATCATCGCCGGTTCATCAGTCATGCCTGTAACTTCAGTCTGTGACTTTGTGGTTCGAATTGATGCTGGCGTAATCATGAAGGCGCATGTTAACAATACAGCGATGTCGTGCTTCGCAGTGTTGCGTCAAATTCGCGGTGTTCGGCGCTCACTATCTCGCCAAGCCCTGCTAACCCTCATCAGAGCGCTTGTGATCAGTAAGGTGGATTACTGCTGCTCGGTACTGAATGGCATTCCTGGGTACCGGCATCGGCGTCTTGAATGCCGCAGTCAAACTGATACATGTAGCCATGCGGTCGGAGCACATTACGTTACTTCTCCGTGAGCTGCACTGGCTACGGGTCCCAGAGCGCATAAAGTTCGCTTACGTGTTCTTACATTTCGATATTTACATGTTATGGCACCGCGTTACCTCTCTGACACTGCAGCCCATCAGTAATGTCGCTGCACTTCGTTGTCTACGATCTGCTGACTCCAGAACTCTGTTAGTGACAGTGCCTTCACTCATGTCCCTTGGTGACCGTGCGTTTCGGCATCGCGTGCATGGAACAGTCTTCCGTGTGAATCACTTTTGGCATTCCGACGGCGGCTGAAACGTATCCATTTGCCTGCAATGAATGATTAATATCAAATCTGCGTCGTGACACATGCACTTTGTATGATCTATTCGCAACTGCAAGGCTCTTTAGTAAAGTTCTTCAGAAGCAATTTTTTGCACTTCACTGTAATCCTGACAAATAGATAAATGAAAATTATTTCATCAGATGTTGTACATGTATCAGATTATTTAAGTGAAAGGACGCGAGACTTAGTGAAGAAACACTATCAGTCAAGTCAAGGATAACAATCGTTAAAGCAGAGTTCGCAAACTCGGAAGTCATAGTGATGAAATGATGGAAAATCAAACTCCTTCTTTTCTGATCAGTAGACGGAGTGACATTGCTCGACAGATATATATGCTAGGACCTGTCTAGTCGAAGCCAAGTGAACTCTGTTGGTCGGATGTTCAAATAAAAATGTTTGATTCATTTGTTCGTCTTCTAGCATACATATTCCCACGCAGATAGATGTTCGAATTTAGATTATTTTTGTCATTATCACGGAATTGAAATTTCCCTCTGAGTCACCGAAGAAGTGGATAAATCATGGATGATATGAAGGGTGGAAAAGAAGCAAGCGGCTGATTGAGGCACACGGGTGAATGAAGAAGTGCTCATTCAGATGGACAGCTGTTTTGATCTTCTTCAGAAATACCATCAGCTCAACGTTTGTCCGACCACGATAATTCATTACCTTAAATCGCAGAATTAGATTGTTTAACCCTTTCAGTTTCTTAGAAGTAAAGATTAATTCAAAACGATAGCACATGCCGGAACTTAGTAAGTGGGGAAAAAGGAATTCCTAATGCACTACTGAAACAGTCGTGCGTCGCTTGCGAATTGCTGTGAATTACTTCAAACTGCTTCGATTGTCACGATTCCTTCAGATTCGAAGAATTCAGATCATTGCGCACAAGTTTTCTCGTTAATGTTGATCCGTCAGATTCTTTGTCTCAAAGTTGGCAGGCGTGATAAACTTAGTTCACTCCATCTATTCGTAGGATTCGCCAATGAAAGGCACAGTGACAGCGAAGTGTGACCGAACGTAGAACTCGATGTGTATGACACGCACGCCACTGGTTGCTGTTTGAGGCTCAGTGCTTATTCAGTGACGCCCAGAGACAATAGAGAGTCTGTGATCTCTGGTGACGCCGTATTGTTTGACCGTATTCATTTCATTACATACCAGATGTGACTCCGCCCTTCTAGGAAATGAGCATTCTAATGCTGTGCCCTTCATGTTCAATAGAAGTTGCTCTTGCAGCTCCAGCTGACATCAAAGATCGCTATGAAGATGGGGTTCTTACACACTCCAGCTTTCTATGTCAGTCACATCTATTCTAGCAATAATTGGAGATGAATGAAAAAAGATAAATTGAATCGAAAATCCAGCAGGTCAGGCAATTATGCTGATTACGGTTTGATGTCATGAGATCCGTAAAACCCACAATAAATTATCTTTTGTTCTTCGCAGTCGCAATTTCACACACTATTAATGTTGCATCCGCTTCCTCTATTCATTTGTGAATCTATCCTGTTTGAAACTCGTGAGATTCTCAGCTTGCATCTCTCCAGAGTGGTGCGGTAGGTAGAAAAGCAGCTCCGAATTGTTGATAATTGTCAGGCCGTTGACTAAATTGAATCACAAATAGTAATTTCATTAGTGAATCTGCTTCCTATGAAAGGCGAAAGTCTCAAAGTTGGTTTGTTATTCTGTTTCGGATTATTTCACTGCTTTTCATGCTTTCAATCGGAATAGTTAACAGATGTGCTTTGAACAAATCATCTTGCAAATTCAAACACGAATGCTGCTGTAAAAATGCTGATGCAAGCACAAATGCGCGAAAGAATTCAATACAAAATCAGTTGATTTCTGTTCAATAGTCTGCCCATGCAATGCAGGGGACAGGCGATGAATTTTGAGCCATTAATCAACAAAGATATCGCACTACCTGGCCCAACTAATCTTGTAAACAATAGCTTTCACGCAATTGACCAATCTCCGGGACACTGCACGTTTTCAATGAGAGTCATATTGACTTGAAACTCCCGGAAAAACAGAAATTTACGTTCTCTCAATATAAATTTTTTTTCTTTCAATCCATTAATGGCCTTCGGCGTCCTGCGCCTTCTGAGGTCGCTGTTAGCGTCCCCCGGACACAAGCGCCGCTGTCACGCAGAATAAGGCGTCTTCCATCTTCCATGTCAGTCGCCTCTTTGCATATTCTTCATAAGGCGTGATGAGACGATTTTCATCTTCCATCTTCCACGGACCGCAGTCACACCAGGGAAATCCATTCCCGATGCAGTCATTGCTATTTTTTACTATCAACCGTTGCTATGACTATTGTCTAAGCTCTTCTCTTCCTCAATCCTTGTCCTCGTCCGACCTGGTGAATAAAGAGCTGTTTTCTGATACATTGCTTCTCTTTGCAAATCACAGCTTCCTATATCTTCCCTCACACGTCACTTCACTTTCTAATTTTAGAACAGTCTCGCGGCTGATGCCTGATGACAGATGGAAATGAACTTCATCAGCCGCATAATTTCATGCTTTATGTCCGATGGACAACGCCTTATGACTTTTCCTGTGTGACAGCGTGATGGAAGATGCCTTTTTCTGTGTGACAGGTTGTATTCTCTTCTACAAGTAATTAAAGGGAAATCCCAAATGGAAGATGGACATAAGATGCTCTGTGTGACAGCGGCCTAACATCGACCTCAGAAGGCGCAGGACGCCGAAGTCCCGTTGTTGTTTTGAAATAAAAATTTTTATATTAAAGCGACCGTAAATTTCTGCTTTCCCCAGCAGTGTCAAGTCAAAATCACTTTCATTGAAAAACAACAACTTTGGCTTTTGGAGTCAGCATATTGTCTTGACACGTTTACTGTGAAGACTGAAAGACACTCAAAATAATAGAAGTATCGTTCAAGCAGCTTAAGGCTAACTTCAATTTAACTTTCATTCCGTTTTGACATCGATTTAGGCAAATAGACGTTCAAGGATGTACTTCTTTTGCTTTCTGGTGTTGATATTTGCATTTTGAGAACTACTTATTTGAATACGTTAAATATTTACCCAGCATTACTTTATATTTGGCATTTCAGTACACATGTAGTAGCATAGATCCCGCTAGCCTGGGGATTAGCTCTAATTAAACTTTCATTATGTAAAGAAGACGATTCTTAAATCAGAGCTTGTCCGGAAGCCTTTCCTGTATTCCAATGACACTTTCGGGGCTCGACCTCTGGACCGAATGATCGCTAGGCCAAGCACTTAACCACTGTGCCCGGAGACCTTGTCTGTGATGTGGATTCGCATGCTTTGTTATTGGATGTCCTCATGAATAGGTGATAGGTCAGATTGTCACTTGCAGAAGTCCTGGTTACGAGAATGTCCTTCTAGAAATTCATGATTTCACAGTTGTTAGGCAGGGTAAGAGCGCTATCGGTTATCTTGCATTAAAACCCGCAGGAAAGTGTGAACGTGTATTTAATTCAGAATCAGAATTTATGACATCTTGATAGAGAGAAAAAAACCAAGTTTCAACGGATATTAAAAAAGAAGAGATATTATTATTATACGACGTTTCGCCTTGCAGGCTTGGTCACGTATGAATAATGTACGGAAAGACACATGAGAGATGAAGTAATACACAATGATATAAGTTCACACGTATTTACAGTAAAAACAAGTGTTCCATACCTCAGTAAGATATGGAATAATAAAAATACTACTACCTAAAATACAAACAGCATGCGAAAACCGAAAATAGGACCTAAAGAAGAAATTACATACACATAGACCTTAACTTTCATAAACAATACTGCGACCAGTACAACCATTCATCAAAGTATAAGGTTCTTCTTTGGAGATGTACATACCTTCAAGTGTCTTTCTTCTATTGAAATGGCTTAGGCCAGTATGTAAAATCTCCCAATTAATGTTAAATGCCGGTTGTAGACCACAATGTTCTTCATCGAAGTGAACTTATATCATTGTGTATTACTTCATCTCTCATGTGTCTTTCCGTACATTCATACGTGACCAAGCCTGCAAGGCGAAACGTCGTATAATAATAATAATATCTCTTCTTTTTTGTATCCGTTGAAACTTGGTTTTTTTCTCTCTATCGATATAATACCGGACACGTGAAGTCGCTTCTCCGTATTTTCATTATTATGACATCTTCACGGACATTATTCAGACTTGACAGCATTTCCTGCAATTCTCTCCTTTCAACAATATATGACTCCTGTCTTTGAAGAAGAACATGAGAAAGCGTCGCATCGTGGATTCATCACACGATCTCCCATGAAGCAGTCATAATTTTGTTCCATGACGCATTTCATGATTGACAAGCTCTGTAAAGCTCACTATTGTCGATGACATTGGGAACGACGTGATGATTGCTATTAATAAATTAGATTGCTGATTTTCAAAGTCTCACCCGTATACTTAGAGTCAATTAATAAACAAAAGTGATAGTTGCTAGGATGTTTCACATCAGTGTGACGAAAGTATTTTATGCGCGACGTAGGGGCAACTAAGATTTCAATGCAAGCCATGAATGTCACACAGTACATGATACGTGAAAGATTAAGTCATCCGTAAGTCCAAGTGTGGAAACTTGAAGCAGAAAGGTATGACAGAAGCCGTAACTTGTTTGCTACGGACTTTCCTTGATAATAGGAGATGAAAGACAAATATAATTCAATGTGCAGAGCTTTTTAGCAGGGAATATCACAACTTGACAGCAATTTCATTCAACCATTTTGAGGGAACCCGTTGAAAACGATGAGTTTTTCAAGATAAGCTCTTTATCGAGTACTTTCGGTCACCGCACGCGACCATCGTCAGGACATGAGTGAGACAGCAAAACCAATGCGTTAACGCTGTGAGCGAACATCAAAGAGTCAATACACCAACTTAGAGAATGCCGATGCCTAACGAATTATAAACATTGATATGGCTCTACTGACAAAATACAAAAATAGAAGGAAAGAAACGAAAATTACCCGAAAAGACAGAAGTGAAATTAAAAAAACAAATGACATTAAAACTTCCAAGCATCACATAGAGAGTACTTCACTTTATTGCGGGAACCAAGCTTATGAGTCCAGAAGGATTCTTTCACTATCCGCTTGTTCCATATTGGCTCTCTGTCGATGATAGTCATACTATCCAAAGAGATGGGATGTTGTGTCGACATTGAATGCTGCGCTACCTCAGAACGCAGCACATCCATTTTTCGGATTGACCGCAAATGCTTCTTTTTCCGCTGCTCAATTTCAATTGTTCTTCAATTGCAATTTCATTGTTCTTTTCAATCAATTAATGAAATTAGCACTCATGAACAATCAATTAACCAATTGGAATTTCCAAGCAATCAATTAATTGAAATTGGAATTTCCAAGAAATCAATTAATTGAAATTGCAATTACCAAGCAATTCATTAATTGAAATTGCAATTACCAAGCAATTCATTAATTGAAATTGCAATTACCAAGCAATTCATTAATTGAAATTGCAATTACCAAGCAATCAATTAATTGACATCAATCAATCTATAGGTTGAAGAATCCTATAAGCAGCAATTGGACACCTCGCACATGGCCTTGATATTTTTTGTAATAGTTTCTGAATAATTAATGCAATCCTAGATATTAGAGGCGTGTGCGCGCGTGTCGCGTCCTGTGGTCAAAGACAGGCTTCCGTGCGAGTAGTAGACTATTGAGAAACAACTAATTGTCCAGATGCTAGAATTCTCGGTGCCAGCTTCTTCATGATCAGGTGCTACGTGTCGTATAGGTCCTTCAGTGGATATTAAAGAGGATGAGATTCTGAGTATCTGAATGATGTAGACCTAATTTTAGCGTAATTGCGGAAAAATTCATCGAACGTAAATTTCTTTTTGAGCAAACATTTTTGTAATACGAGCTTGAGTCAATCAGTTAATTAACACGTGAAACTGATGTCATCAATAAATTTATAATTAAAACATCATGCCCCCAATTAATTGGCATTGAAATTACTGAGCAAGCAATTCATTGATGTTGGAATGACTGAGCATGCAATTAATTGACATTGGAATGACTGAGCAGGCAATTAATTGACATTCAATTGAATTTTGATCATCTCTGCTCTTTAGACTGACTTGCTCTCGCCCCTTCGGACGGAGTTGTCGGTGAAATGGGTAATAGGTAATCGCATTTCATTTCCGTGAACTTAATTAAAGACGGGGGAGGCGATTTTGCCGCCCCTGTTGCATTTTTGAGATGGTCCTTTTGAAATTAAATTGGCCGGGGCTTTCGTGAACTAATTAGGTCCTGTTGTCTTGTTGTCACTGATTTCCTCTGATGTGTCCCGTGCATACTGCATTGGTGAACGTTTACAGACAGGAGAAGACGGTGAAAAATAATTAGACAAATCTTAACCTTCAGTTTTTGCCTCATAACCAGCGGTAATCATGAAGCTTCTGCAATAGCAGAGTGGACGACGAATTGAGACAGTATTCGCAGGTATTGCCACTATCAAGAACAAGAGAAACGAAATCCTTTTTCATCATGTGAATTTCCGTAATGTCTAGACGCTTGGAATTTATTAAATCCATTGTCATGGGAATCTTCGTTTTGAGGAGAAACCGCAGCTGTTACGTTTTTCAACGTTCAATGTAAACATAAAACACTTTCATCTTGTATTGAATATAAGTGAATTCCAGCGGAAGATAGTTTTGTTCGTCCGCTAATCTGCGTTTCCATAGTATCGCTCGGATTCGTTACTAAACACTGACCTGATCTTATAATCTCAGATGACTATTAATTACTAGTCAACTTCGAAAACCTCAAACTCTCATACTATTATTATATCGCATGACATGCGTCACATTAAAAGGTAAAACTCGGTTAAAGTAAGGTTCAGCAAGTACGGAAGAATCTGAGGATCAGTCAGTGGGCAAGGGGGCCCACAACGTCACAGGTCAACACGTGTTGAGCAGTTTGAGGGCGGCCGCAGCAACGTGAGTCGGATGCCGTCAAACCTCAGGTGCTCATGAGAGCAGCAAACCAGGCGCGGAGGCTCGCAGGCGGTTGAGCTGCACCTACACGTGGCGCGGAAGCTGATCTTCAACCTGGGCCGCGTGGGAACTGCGGCACCATACGAGGGTCGCGGTATTCCGTGACAGAGTGCGCCAGGGCAAGCGCAGAAATGCGGAGTGTTGATAACCGAGCATCTTAGCTTGTTCCAGCGAGGCGACGAAGCAGGGCGACTCTCGAGTTGACCTTCTGCTTCAGGTGGAGGCAGTGGCGACGGAAGGTGAATCTCCAGTACAACGTCACTGCAAGGTTTTGGGGTTGCGTTCAAAAGAAAGCAGCTGACCACCGGGCAGGGCAACCCTCAGTTGCTAATGCATACTTATACTCTCATACTCATTCACACTTATCTGATGCATTTTTTCTGTCACCTTTGGCTTTCAAAATGCATTCTGTAAATAGGGGATTTTTAGTGAATATTTATCAATAAATATTTCTGACAACCTAATGGCACTCCACTCAGATAGCTGTTCAGTAGAATTTTTGCTGTAAAAAGAAATCTGGCCTATATCAGATTGTGAGATCCTTCGTTTTTGAACCAACAACCATTTCATATTTCAGTAATTAATCACGTGAGTCATCATGTGACATGACGCTCACAGTTACGCATTACAGTTCAGTGTTCACCTGTCAGGTGAAAAAACTTGAAGTAGAACTCTTCAAAAGTTGGTCGTTGAGGTAGTCTTCATGCACGGTCTGGCGAATTATGTGTGGATTGATAAGCGCTTTTATGAATGAGTGTAGCAGAGGTGTGGATTGTATTTTGAATTGAAAAGCAAGCATTGTAGGCCCACGTGGACCCTTGTAGATTTGAAAATGTTGTACTATTCGCCGGCCTGACTTGTTTGATCAGTGGATTTACTGTCAAATTTGCGTGGGGATCAATGTCATCTTTGGGATGGATATGTCATATGGGTTATCGCCCCCCCCCCACGTTTTTCAAATTTATGTAAAATCCGTAGAAGTGGATCAATCATCACAAAAGTTTAAGTGCACGTGAGTGAGGATCTTTTCTACCTACATACCAAAAACTTGTGCAAATTGGACAAGTAATTTTTGAATTAGGAGCACTAACTTGAAGTGGAGCGTTGTTACAGCTTGATTTGACGTCTTCTGACCTCATCGCCTGAGCAAAAGGCACTTGGGGTCAACAAAGTCATTTCCCGACAACTTTTTAAGTGATGATGACTAGGCCACATCTTGTACACAAACATTTTCAACTTAATATAGATGTGGCTAGGTAGTTGCCGTGGGAAGATTTCAAATGGCAGTGGTAGTGGATGAGGAAGGAGAGAGAACAGTGCACACATGAGAAACAAGAACGCGTCGTACAGACGAAGTCAGATCAGGCTGTTGACATCGGTACGCTTCACGCTATCGTTTCTAATGCAAAAAGTACTCGTCTAATCTGCATAAAGTTTTGTATATGGGTAGAAAATGTACTCAAGAACGTACACCTGAAGTCTGGTGACGACTGATTCATTTTTGCAGATTATAGACAAATTTGAAAGCCTGGATGGGAGATAACCCATAAGTACCGGATATGTCTTGCAAGTATCCTAGCAAGCACGATCACCATCATTCTGTACTGCGTTGTCATCGTTTAGCAATATACAGTCCTTTCCTAAATCTTTGCTTAGCTCAAAAAATTCCTACATCTTCTGCATATTCTCATCAAATTTAATCACAAGCTGATGACCGATTACTAAATTGATTTACTTGGTCAGACGAGACATTTGGTTTAGGAAACAATGTGGCTTGCCTAATTAAAGCAATAACTAACTGAATAACTAATTGAAGCAGTTAGCTGTTGTCTGCTTCGTTCGCCCTCGTGTCACTCACTCTCTGTCATCATTGATGAGCTGCTCATTTTATCTTTCCAACGGCATGAAGGAAATGTTATTGCTTGTTATCAACAGGTGCAGTGTGCAAGCAGCAGACAGGATGGCTTGTCTGATCGGAGATACGAAATCTTCTCTGACCTCAAAGTGAGGAAAATGATGACTCACCCAATGACTGAGTATCGGAAGAATGCAAATTTGAAGTTTGCCAGTGAACGGATGTGCCGATCTTGATAAAACTTGTATATTCTTGGAGCTGATAACACCAGCATAACGCCAGCGTTAATACAACAATACTTATTAAGTTGTATGTAGTTGACCGTTAAAAACATTGTTAACGCGAGGAAGGTAGTGTATAGTTAGGTAAACGTGTAAATTGAAAGAAATTGTTAAATTGTTTTCCAAATTCAAAAAAAATCATGTTTTCAGATTTGTTTAAATCCGTAAAAAAATGAATCAACCGTGACAAAATGTCAGATACACGTATTTGAGAATATTTTCTACCTACATACAAAAATTATGCAAATCCGACAAGTACTTTTTGAATGAGAGACGATAACGTGAAGTGTAGTGATGCTAGCAACTTGCACTGACTTTGTCTGTTCGATGCATTATTGTTACTCGTGTGTGCATTGTTCTCTTTCCGTCTCTGTCTGATCCAATGCTATTTGAAATCTTCCCACGACCAATACCCCACCACTCCTTTCTAAAATTACGCACATTAATGGAAAGGATGTAGTCTGGGTCATTGTCACTTCTAGAGTTGTCGCGACATGATTTTGTTGAACTAGTGCTATCTGCTCAGACGATGAGGTCAGGCGAAGTCAGATCAAGCTGCTGACATCGCTACACTTCACATCATCGTCTCTTATTCAAAAGTACTTGTCCGAATTGCATAAAATTGTGCTTGTGGGTAGAAAATATACTCAAATACGTATCTCTGAAGTTTCGTAATGATTGATTCATTTCTACGGATTGTAGACAAATTTGAAAACGTGGGGGAGATAACCCATAAGTACCAAAATCTGATCATCTGAAACTCTTATCACGAGCCCGATTCAATGGTGGTAATCTTAATTTTCTGTATTGCGCAGTTTCGTCTGTAGGTATCGATGAATGAATTGACCAAACATTCATGCTTTTATGTCTGCTGACCACAACTGACCAGACACAACCTAATCGCTCTGCCAAATCGAAGTACTAAAAACATCTTTTCACATGGCAAAAAGTTTATTGAAATTGAGCATCTTCATCAATGAAAAAATCATGTCTTTTTAGCATCATTTTCCGTCAAAATTTAGTGATACTGTATCTTTTTGTACATTCAACGAATCTTAAAATCTTCGCGTCATGATGAAGCTGAGTGATAGCTCACACTGTCAATTTTCAGTAAAAAAATATGTCTTCGTGTCTAAATCCTGCATCAAAGAAAACGCTCAATTTTCTTTCGTAAAATATACTGACCACAACTGACCACTTAAGAAAGTTCATTGTATGTCAAAATAATCTATGGGACATAAGGTTTCATATGGTATATCGTTTATTAGAATTGAACCAGGACTTCAACACGAAAATTACCTTTGAAAGTAGGTTAACTTTTTTGTGCAATTATTTATGAAACGGTCACATTGTTACTCTCATAAAATACCACAGCTGTTGTTCATTCTAGCCCCACTAACTTAAATTAAACTCAAATTCTGTACTAATCTCTAAATTACAGTCGGATGCAATTTCAATGACAATATCCTATTTAAGATAATCACCATATTGTCAACCGGATTTAGTCAGTATTAGAACATTATTCCAAATGTATGAAAGTGTTTAAATCGAAACTTCTTATCTGATATCAACATTAGAAGCGGAAGTTGAAGAATTTTATGAGACATTATATCATTTGTGAATGGAGACTCGCTGTTGATGTCTCATCTATTGAATGAAGCAATCACGATCTGATGTGCAATTGAGATGAGATGATCACTGTAGAATGATTTCTTAAAACCGTATTTCATGCATAGCCGCCTCGAATTGGAACCACACTCTGGTCAGAAGTCAGCGATATTCGAAGTTAGTGCGGCTCTAGACTGTTGCATTAGAGCTCGACGTTTTTCGGCAATTCCGGGGTTTTTTCCCTTTTCCGATGGGTTAACGAGACTCTTGCAAATATGCACTAAAAAGAAGAACTTGTCTCACCACTCTACACTTTGTCCCATCTCGTCAAAGGGTACCGATCAGAAAGTTTTTAGGAAGAGGCTAGCTTTGAATATTGGCGGATTTTAGACCAGCATTTTCTGAAGTGCGCTAGTATTCAAGCCTGGCTTCTTTTCCAGAAAAACTCATTGAATTCTATAGGTTTTCAACCAATTAAAGTGCTGATCCTTCGAATTTCTATTTCTATTTTATATAACGCCTAGCTACCTACTGTTTCATCCATATACTGAGGTTATTAATGATATCAGGTATGAAAGGAAAATCTGTCACGAAATAGGCCTGAGAAATACATGTATGATCCTACGCTGCAAGAGATTTGTTGCGTGATATTGTTTGACTTCGTGTAATTATCATATATTTTGTTATTAAAGAAAATAGATTAGTTCACTTAGTTTTTGCACAAAGTTGTGTACATTTGCACATGAATCAAACGTGTTATGGGACCTGTAGCGCGGTACACTTACAGAAACCTAATGAACAGAATGTTTGGAGGGCGAAATGAGCTGTTATGAATACGAAAAATGAGCTATGTAGATGTAGTCATCTCACTTATTGAATGATTGTTAACATGGATGATATTGGAGTAAGTAACAAGCATGCAGGTAGTTGAATCGACATACTTATTGAAGATCCAAATAATGAGGACCTTTTCCAAAGTCCACTTTATCGTCCTCAATGCCGAATTCTCTTGCTACTTATTTTCTGGAAGTAACAAAGGTAGAACAATCACAACGAGATCAAGATCCTTCAATAAATATATAAGAATTGATACTACAGCTTGTTTCATAAAAAATGGATCACCCTTAAACATCGCCTTAACTTCAACTTTGTCTAACTCCGCCAAACTTAAACGAATTTCTCTGAAATTTGGAAGATATGTCAGTTGTGCTTGCTAATATCATTGTTGGAAATTTCAAGCATGAATATTGAGTTGTTTTACTGTTATAGATAAAAAAGTAGCACATAATTTGATCTTCATTTAGCAATGTTGCACAAAATCATACCTCACTCTTATAAAATTACATTTGTTTCCTTTGTTATGTAATATGTTGTTCTACAAGCCAAAAGCTATCAAGCAAAACAAAAATAAAGAAAATCGGTCAATCAGAGCCAGTATAGCACCATTATTCATCAACAATAATGTAACTGCTACATGTGATTAACTGGACTTCATGTTCCATAGCTTCCTGACTTCGTTGCGGTGGTGTTGGCAGCACTCCTGATTGCTTTCAGCTAGAAATCTATCTCTTACCGGTTGAAAACAATACAAAGCACAAATGAACAATAACGAGATCGCATTCACAAAAGGCAAAGTGTCAGCCTTGCTAAAACTAGGGTTTTCTTTGCGAGCTACAAGCAAGCGACTAAATGTCCCTTACACAAATGTGCATCGATGGCATAATGATGATTTTCGACTCTGTCGTAAAGAGGGCTCTGGCCGTCCACGCAAAACGTTTTCACAGGAGTAGTAAAGTCAACTTATGCAAGTCTCAATTAGGGCTTAGGACATTATCTTGGCCAGCTCGTTCTCCTGATCTGAATCCCATAGGAAATGTATGGAGTATTCTAAAACGTAACGTTCGTCGTTCACTGCTACCTACAGATGGCGTATCACAACTTACGTCACTGTTAAAAAGAGAGTGGAGAAAGTTAGATCAGTCAAAAATCAACGATATCATCGGATCAATGCCTAGACGAATTGGTAATGTCATTGACAATAAGGGTAGGGCCACAAAATATTAGCTTCTTAAGAACCGTTACTGTATCATAGCTTATCAGATTATATAAGGACATTTAAATATATTAGGGACATGAAATAACATGAAAAATGCTTTCTGTATCATACTTATGTTTTATTTAGTCAAATTTTAGGATGATCCACTTTTTATGAAACGGACTGTAGTTTTGAATATAAATGGGCATGTCCACGGTATCGGACGGGACATTCACAGAATAATTTTGGCCTTTCAAGGGCTCTGTTTTTATATTGATAACTTACTATCTAAGTTATGGTACAGAAAACAGAATTTGACGTCCTCAGCTCAAGATTTTATATAGTTGTGTTTGTCATAAGAGCTTTCTTCATCACAAGCGATATGATAACATTTTGGCATCGGACGGGACACTTAAAATACCTATAACCAAAGTACAACTTTTCATTTGAAATATTCTGCGAAGTTTTTGGTTTCAGAAACCTTTACGATGACAGGTTCTTTCAGTTATTACATGAATAGTATCTGAGTACTGTTGGCTTAGTCAAATATGTTTTCGTAGTTTGTTTGCGTTTAAAAACCTTCTGGTATCGGACGGGACATTTTTGACTCTTAAATAAAGTATGATTGAAATCATGATTAAAAGTTGAATTCTTAAAATATTTATAAATAATCCAAAAAGAGCTATAGAAGTCAACTTATGTCACCAATTGATAGTTCTAACACATATGTTTTCAAGCATGAACTCTATTCTAAGTTTTGACAATTTTGATTTGTTTGTTCCTAGATTTTTGAGTACTTAGAGAAAAAACATAATCATACAAAATAACTTTTGTTGAAACTGGTACCAGGTAATTCGTAACGGCAATTCACAAACAAGCCAAGTACAAGTCATTTATTTCCAAATAATCATCCAACTGGTAAGTGGACGACCGAGTAGAAGAGACGAACCCATATATTTTGGGCACAGAAGTTTTCTTCAAAATACTCCTGTGTGAAACCCATAAGATCTCTTCCGAATTCTTCTGATACCTGAAATCATGTGTTTTTTAGAAACTGTACGACTTTGATCAGTCTAAACGTTTACATGGAAAAACATAGAGCAAATTTGCGACAAATAGGCCTACCCATTACAAATCATGAAGCGTTTATTTCTACATCGTAGCAGACCCAACTGGATCTTGCTATCAATCGATAAAGGTATATAGGAGAATCTAATAATGAAATGTACAGATAATCGACGGAGCATACGTGCATTGTGTAAAATGTGCGGTGATATGAAGACCATGATATGAATTACAAGTGAAACTTAACAAATGAGTAACACAGTAAGCACGTAGTCAGCTTACCTATTTTCTCCAATTGTCTCCATGAATGACACTCTCACTCTTGGGTACTCGGTATCCAGAACTTCTCCCAAGTACCACCTTTCATCGCTACACATTACTGCTACCCAATCCGCTTCGGCTACATGCACTTCTTCGCACGTCGAGTCTGACTGAACTGGTTGACTGCTCGAGTGGACTATTTGACCGGAACGAAAGTCAAATTTGAATCGCCCGCCTAAATCATTTTGATTGCAGTCGTTCGTCGAATATTTGTCCACTTCAACAACTTGACCAGAAATAGGACTCACATAGTGACATGCTCTTATACCAGACAAAATAACAGGATTGGGTTTAATAAATTATACATGCAAGTTTCGTCTCAAATAGTTGGAGGCTATCAAATCGTAAAACTATTCAATCAAATAATGTTCAGTTTAAAACAAAATGGTCAATCACATTCATAATAAATACTTTACAAAAAGTGTGCTTGATGAAAAAGACACGTGTTGATGAATATGATGAAGGATCGATTGTCAGGGGACTCGGCAAAAGAATCTTCTGAATATTGGCCCGATACATAGGCCTGTGCAATGATTCGGATAATTTCCGTCAGGAATGAATTGAATTTTTCTTGTGGGACACTTTCATAGAAAATAGCAATCGATTAAGGGATGTGTAATCAAGAAAATAGCTTGATGAGCAGCTGCTGTGTATAACTTAGGGTGTTTTATGCGTGCGTATAAGGTATCGGACGGCACATTCGCTATGTCCCGTCCGATACCTATAATTTTGTCCCGTCCAATACCACAAATTTGAAAAGAAGATGCAATCGAAATTTGACATGCTTGTTGTTTTCTAATGGGTACTTGGCGATAACGTAAATGGTGTATTTTGAAGACTTGTTGGTTCTCTGTTCGACGAATACGTAGTTGAATAGTAAGTTTGGCATCGGACGCGACAGGAAAAAGACAACTATTTTCAAAATCCCACAATTTTTTATGCGCTAAAAATACTGAATTTGACGTTGCGCATCTTATGATCATCAAACAAGTTCATGGAAAAAATATTTCAATGACGACTTTGGTGATAGAAACGGAATATGTAACCTATCATACAATTCATAGAAAAAATTTACTTTTTTAAAATTTTTGATGTACATGCTAGACAATGTCTTCAAGACAAAGAAATTAATATTTTGGTTGGGTCCGTATAGTTTTCAGCATAGGAGATCATGCTAGATTAGAGGATTAATCAGATATTCTTCCTTGTACAACTTAGAAAATAACTTACTAGGTATCGATTTTCGTGGACATGCCCAAATATCAAAATGGAGATAAGACTGAAAAGGAAAAATGAGTAATTAAAAGACTAAAAATCAATCACATTGAATTCATTTGGTATATATCAACTATAATGTTGCAAATTAGACATAATGCTGGATTAAAATTAACTACATATATATCGAATAAACCACATGGTCAGAAATGAAATTTCGCAGGGATGGTCCACAATCAACGTGGAGAAAAATGAGATTTTTTGACATTCCCTTCCCTCCTACTAATGGACAATTCATGGAAACTAGCGGCACCCCATCCTCCACCCTTGGACCGTGGACAATTACTGACATTCATTGTGGATATGTGTTCATTGTTCAACTTTACTAATCTGCATTTGCGGGCCTACAGTGGATGCAGTGTTAAATTATATACTTCGTGATTATTATTCGATAGTCTGGCTTACAGTATTGGGCTGTCCTTCGATCTCTATTATAGTTATACAGCTACGACATCCGCACGACATTCCAATGTATATCACGAGTCGAAGCGAAACTATATCGAACGCACTATAGTCATCTAATAGATTTAGACATAGACCTCTAATTTAGGTACCGACATTAATCTTTGCCTGCCGATCCATGGACGCCGATCTCACATGGACTACCAGATATTATTGTGGCCCCTCTATTATGTCTATGTTAATTTCAGTAGCGGAGAAATGGATCTAAAGATAGGCATCCAGATATAGCATCACACCAGTTCTATATTACTTCAAAGATATCTTTCAATGTGTTTCATCGTTCTATATCACAAAATATGACACTTTTTCATTACTATGATCAACATAGACAAGCGGTCGATAATCATGAATATAGACTGGTTGTTTATGCCATAGGATAAGTATCTTCTAAAATGCACAGGACACAACAAAAAGGTAGGCCTATTTTGACAAACTATGTAAGCATCTTTTGAATTTTGTCCATGAATCTAGGTAGACATATGAAACAGGAGGCAAATAGAACTTGAAAGATGGCAGTTCATCCATTGAACCGCAGACTGCTCCAACTAATCAGCCATGGACAATTGATGGGACTCTCCAGATGTCCTTGATTCAACACAGCTATAAATAAAACACGGTGGACTAGATAACATATACAATTTTCCGGTACTTGCTTTGCGGTAATCTAGAATCTCAAACCAGTCATTGATGCAAAATAATAAAAGTAGATATATGTCACATATGGGTGTACGTATTACAACCATTTTTCAAAAAAAATGTCCCTTTAGTGACTGGAAAAATAAAAAAATGCCACAAATAGTTTCTTCATTATACATGTAATTTGTATTGTCTAGCTGTCGTAATTACTTCATGTTGTAAAACTTTATTTGGTCATCATGATGCACGTTCAGTTATTGTAGACATCCATTCCAACTTTCCGTCCACAAATTGTGTCACGTTGTGTGCAGTTCTCTGAATCGTGTTAACAGTCAATCGCAGTGTATACCAAATGTTTATGTTCATTTCCAATGTATCCATCATGAAGAGAACTGGACGGAAGATCTCGTGGAAATTACATGAATAATGAAGAAACTGTTTGTGGCATTTTTTATTTTTCAAACAATAATTTTAACATTTTTCATAAGTGTCCACGTGAACCCGTCCTTTTGCCCAAACCTCCCCCTCCCTTACATGGACAGCACTACAAAGCTCCTTCCCTCTCTGCTGTCCACGTGGATTATGGACGATCCCCATGATATTAAACAGAGTTGTATTTTTTAATACAAGATGCTGTGAATAGTAACAGCCCTCAAATTGAAATCGAAGCCAAGATCGACTTCGTCGGCGTGGTGGCCTTGTGGTAGATAGTTCACGCTGCGTCCGGGAGACCTTGAATCAAACCTGCCTCCTGAAGTCGCCTGTCTGTTGTACGAGGGATGATAGAAAAGTTCGCTGCCTAACCTAGATTGCTTCGTGTCAGGCCATTCCGCGCAGGTTGTTGGAAGTGTGCAATGTGCCAACAGAGCATGATTCAGTCAATTTGATGAACTGCTGGTGTACAAAAGCAACTTAAAGTTCAGCTATATCATTAGTGAGCTAGTCAGACAGTTTTTGTGGATGAGATGAGGAAAGTTTCAAGTCCAGTTGTCATTTGTTAGTCTCCGTTTCAAAGTATAATACTGGCTTTGAATCACTGATATCTTCGTGCTAGTAGTTTGACTGATGGTTAATGCCATGTTGTCTTGGGGATGAAGCCATCTGATCCGATATCGCAGATTCTTCAAATGAGGACTTATGTCATGCTGTCGCCCGTCGACAGCTCAGTTGGTAGAGCGTTGGTCTAGAATGCCGGAAGTTGGTGTTTCAAATTCATCAAGAACCGCAGTTACTTTCCGTCTGTTGAATTATCTCGACTTGAAAGGACTGACGGCAAAGGAGATTCGTGGTGTAACTCTTCGTGAAAAAGTTCTGTCCTACAGTTAAGAAATGGGCAGCAGAATTCAAGTGCGGGAGATGAGCATTGGAGGCGCCTATGATCATCAAGACCGCGAGAAGGGTCATTGCCTCCCTTCTTTAGGACTCGGAAAGTGTGCTGCCGGTAGACATCACGGAGACGGGTCGGACTATCACTGATTAACTGCTCTAAATAATTGTCGCAGATGGAAGTCAAACAGAGGGAGGCTCATGTTCCATGCATTCCATCAAGACAACGCGTTTGCTCACATGTCCGCTGCCATCCAAGACAGTGGGTTTTAGCAGCATTCTATTCTGCAGATCAGACTCCATCGAACTTCCATCTCCTCCCATAAATGGAATTGAAGGTCAATGGTCGGTATGTTGCATTCAGCAGCGAGTTCGAGGAGGCTGTGGAGGGGAGTTACCCTCTATGAGCAAGGGATCCGGGCACTGCAACGCCACTGATCTAGGTGTGTTGATAGACGGGAGGATTATGTCGAATAAGAAACTTGTATAATTTTCGAAATGTGTCCTTTTTCAATCGGGCCGCAATCTTTTCAATCACCGCCTCGCATTTCCTATTAAACAAAGTTTCCTGCAGTAGTTGTAGTTGCTATTCGAAGAAATATTCGTACACTAGCAAAGATGGCTTGTGTTGAAACTTGCAATTGTGGGGAAAGTTGAAATTTTCTGATCTGAAACTCTGATATTGACATGTTATTGGATGATCAGCGAAGTGCATCTCCAACGTGATGATTTCTCTTGCAGATCACATGTCAGAGACACACAGTCACACTGAGATAAAGCTGGCAGATCCTCCTTCGGATGGAACCACTGCATTGAAGTTTCAACCGGGATCATCCCAGCTGCTCATTGCTTCTTCATGGGACGGTACCGTTCGCCTCTATGACGTCACCGGCAATGTTCAGAGAAGTCAGTTCAATATTGACAGTCCTGTCCTTGATTGCTGCTTCAGCGATGCTGTTCACGTATTTACTGGAGGTGTGGATCCGGCAGTGAGGATCATTGATTGCAATACTGGTCAACGTAAGTTCCTTTCATATTTTATTAATTCTTATCACACACTACTTATTTAATTTGATAGTATAAATATTTTAATAATTTCGTAATAAAGGAGTCAAATATTCGGTATTTCAGAGCAAGTATGCGGATATCACAGCAAGCCAGTGCGCTGTGTTCACTACAATTCAGAGACCAACTGTATCATCACAGGTGGTTGGGACTCAACTGTGAAGTTGTGGGATCCTCGTGTCGCAGGCAGTGGCAGTCAAACTCCCACCTCCTCTCAAAACCAACCAGAAACAGTGTATTCGTTAGATACTTGTGGGAATCTGCTTGTTGTTGCTACAGCTCAACGTCGTGTAGCTATATGGGATCTGCGCCACATGAGCTACTGTCAACAGGAACGAGAATCAAGTCTTAAATATCAGACCCGATGTGTGCGTTGTTTTCCAAATGGTCAGGGATTTGCTATAAGTTCGATTGAGGGCAGAGTTGCTGTTGAATTCTTTGATCCCAGCCCGGAGGCGCAGAAACAGAAATACGCATTTAAATGTCATCGTGTGAAGAACGGCGAATGCGAGGAAATTCATCCGGTCAATGCTATTGCTTTTCATCGTCAGTACAACACGTTTGCCACCGGTGAGTAGTCTGATACCGAGCTATCGATTTTTAAATAGAATAATTCAATGTTGAGTTGCATCCTCAGTTGCAAAATAGAAACAGACCTGAATAGTTGCCATTTCATACAATATCAGGCATCATAAGCAGGCCTAATTCACATCAGTCAACATCGACACAACTCCCTATTTGAAGTTGCAGCTATGTCCGGGCAATTTGAGATTTGCAATTAGCACAGAGGTGAAATTTCGACGGCATTCATTTAATATTGCCTTAGACATACTAATACTATAGTGTGTTTAAATCAGTTTCATATAAGTGGTTAAACAACTCCGAAAAATATAATATTAGTAATAGTGTGTTTAAAACAGCTTCAAACTCCTAGAGCGAATAATTAATAAGAGGTTAAGAGTGTGCACAAATATACGAAACAACCAGTTTGGATTCCGACCTGCATATAGCACCACAGATCCCTTGTTTGTAATGCGTACGGTTATGGAGAACCTGAGAGAGGGAAACGAGCCTTTCGGGGCAGTTTTCGTGGATTTAGAAAAAGCGTACGACAATGTTCCTCGAGCATTGTTGTTCAACTGTTTGAGAAGGAAAGGAGTGCCGGAGGTGTATGTAACTCTGATTCGGAAAATGTATCAAGAAACACTAACAATTGTGAAAACCAAGCATGGTTGTACTCCACCTTTTGAGGTCACTGTTTGGCTGCACTAGGGATCGGCGTTGAGTCCATATCTCTTCCTAGTGGTCTTGGATGTGATAACTGGGCATCTGGAGAGCAGTCCCCCAAAAGAAATGCTCTACGCTGACGATCTGGTGATTTGTGGGGATTCTAAAACGATGGTACAAAGCAGGCTGGAGTTGTGGCGCAATGCCCTGGAAAGTAATGGTCTCAGAATTAGCAGAAGTAAGAGTGAATACCTCTCCACCGCTGCAAACGATGAAGAAATCCAAATGGATGGAACCTCGCTCCCATCAGTTAAGAAGTTCAAGTATCTTGGTTCACTGTTAGACGTAACATCATCTTGCGATCAGGACATCAAAAACCGCATACAAACAGGATGGAAAAGTTGGAGACAAGTGACAGGAGTTATCTACGACAAAGGAGTTCCTCTCAAGCTAAAATCAAAGATCTACCAGGCTATGATACGACCGGTAATGACCTATGGAGGAGAGTGTTGGCCACCAAGGAAGAAAGATAATCAAAGGCTGATGGTGACGGAAATGAAGATGCTCAGGCGATGTCAAGGTTTAACCCTCCGGGACCGAGTTAAGAATGAAGAGATTCGACGCAAGATGAGGATCCCATCCATCGATATATTCATGGAGTACAAGCGGCTTGCATGGTACGGACACGTCAGAAGAAGACCGGATGATCATATGACCCAAACAGCACTGCACCAACCGATATCTGGCAGACGAAAAAGAGGTCGTCCACCCTTATCATGGAAAAGGGTCATAGAAAAAGATCTGGAGAGAAAAGGCATAACCCATAATCTGGCCCTCGATCGAGTAAAATGTAAGAGGACGATACGGCCCACCCTGGAGGAATTTGGGATTGGTGGCCGGTAAAGGTGAGCAATAGTGTGTTTAAAGTGATATTTAATGAATACCCGTCGAAGTTTTACTAACTTGCTGGTTGTAGATAAGGATTTTTAACTCAAAAATCCTCCAGGCATCAGCTAGAATGTGCTGCACGATCTGACAGTACCCCCTGTAACTAGAACTGCTTGCTTTCGCTTATGTACAACATTCTCCGAATAATTAATCCCAGTCATCGCATTTTCGTACTGCGCTTACCATTGTAACCAAAGTTCACATGAGGGTAGGAAACAGCTCATTATAACAATGCTAACATCTTCAGAGATCTAAAAAACAGAATTTTCAGAGAAAAGATCAGAGCGAGTTCTCGAATTGATGCTACTTTCGCGCTTATGCTACCGAATCAAATGTAACCAGTACAGGGACCATCGAGCAAGTACAATAGGTAGAGTTACGACTTGATCTGTCACTGAGTGATAGCAGAACACCACTGAGAAGTCTTACTTGACCCCTGGGATGAAGGATTGGTCCCGTGGATACTCAGTTAGAATACAAGATACAGCTGTGATCATGAACTTCGTGGGATTGTTGTTGTCTGCAGTGAACGACAAAGCAAGTGCTGTGAATTTTCTGCAAACCAGAGGGATTTTAGACACTCAATGCTTTAGCGGCGGTAGTGAGATTGTACTCAGGAGCAAGAGAAGATCGCTGACGATGCAACACTCGAGGATGTCAACAACAAAAATGGGGTTGCTTGCTTATAACCCGTGCCACGACGGTGTAGCGCCTGTACGATGCTTCGGAGGTCAGCAGCAGTGCGTTCTCCCACGAATATCGAGCTGGGCAAGATCCTTATTGATGACATTACACCAGTGGTTCCCAACCGGGGGTCCGTAGCACGATATTTGGGGGTCCATGGAAGCAGGAAGTGGCATTATTTCACGAAGATTGAATGGCGAATGATGCTACTGCCTGCAGTCTTCCAGATAGCGTCAGAGCTTTGAGTCACATGATCGAGTGAGTATTAAATAGCGTAATTGTTTTGCGCGCATTTGGATAGCTCCCGTAGCCATAGAAATAAACTGTTTATCTGAAGTTAACCAGAATGGAAATTGACTCAAGGTCACGGCACATCCGGGGAACTAAGTTGGGGCATGAATGACCAATTAAGAGCTTAGATTTACACATGTGACTGATTCTAACCCAATGATAAAGACGTTGACAGGTGCATCTAAGTGAAAATGCGTGCGATTTTTGTGCCACTATTGTGTATTGCATGAATCTTTACTTCCATTCTAGAGGTTTTATTGTTGTCGATTTCTATGGTAAACACTGAAAACTCGACTGAAAATTGGAAACATTTGATATCTATAATGAGGACTAATCAACATAGATATTTCCCTATCTTACAATGTTTAACAATTGTTCGATATCTTCGTTGAGGAATGAATACTCATACTGGAGGTTTTATTGTTGTCAATTTCTATGCCTGTAGCTGCGTCATCAGTCAGTGAATAGAATCGATACGCTGACGAGTTGACCTTGAAAGGATCCTATTTCCAATCCTATGTTTCATTTCTGAAAGGGGGTCCGAGAAATGAATTTTACCAAGTAAGGGGTCCCTGGCGAAAAAAGGTTGGGAACCACTGCATTACACCATTCTGTGCGCGGAGCGCCTCGCGGCCGTCTACATTCAGCGCCACCAGGGTCGAAGGTGAAAACTGCTTAAGTCGGATGGCTATCGGGGAGGCGGCTCAGATGACCGAACCATCTAAGGCGGTTCTGCTAAACATTGGAGGTTGTCTGGTGCGGCGACATATTCCGATGTTGGGGATTCGATCAGTCCATCTTATACGTTCGATCACAAAAATATGGGAGAGGGAGATGGAGAACAGAAGTACCGCCAAGTGAATGAATGAACTCGATTTTTGTCATCACAATGGAAAAATGTTGTCTGAGTGATAGATGCTTGGATTTTCAAAAATGTGAACTTGTGTAGGATGATCACCTTCTCCATTAATGATCAAAAGTATTTCATTGCAATGCTGCCACTATTTTGACCGATTGGCAGCTACAGCAGTCATTTTTTTGCGTATTTACTTAATAATTAGAATCCTTGGCGGACATATTTGAACCAAGGACCTTCTGCAAACCCGTCTCAATCATTCTCTGAACCAACTGAGCTATTCTGCCACCAGGCACGGTGTCCACACTCCTTCATGGTATCTTCAATCACTCAAATAATACTCGTTAATGGCAGATCTGCAGCCCTAGTTCTGCGACTTGGTCATGACGGATGGCGGATGTGCTGGTTGGAGACCTAGTCCTCTGAGAAGACCTCCTGTTCTCATTTTGATGAATTCTTCTTCGCCTAGAAGTCGTTTCACAATCTATTCAAGCATCACAGAATATTTGTGGATCTTAAATTAGGCGGATAGCATCCCACTTCTTTGCATTCACAGTTAGTTGCCTGCAATTACAAGGTCAGAGCACTCAGGTGCGTTAAGAACCGTTACGAGTGAATTTCGAATATATCTTCTGTCACTAGCCCTCGAGCACTCGTCTTCCGTGGGAGAACTGTGAACTCTACTTCTCGTATGCCCTCTACCAAACCAGCGAACATCCGCTGCTGAATCTTTATCAACACGAACGTGCTCAATCTCAACTTCTCATGCAGCAGAATGCATTGCCGCAACAGTCACACAAGAACATGAATCTGTTTGTTCGGCATTCGTGTGACGACTTCGTGCCGGTAAATGTAGGATTCTCTGTCCAGTCTTGCTTCAGTCTGGTGTTGATGTGAGACCTCTTTCGGAGATGCGATCATGCTGTCCGAATCATCATAAGAAATGACCAACTTTGAGTGACATAATGAGCTTCTTGTCTGAATTGAAATCCACGTGGTATCAATCGATAAGATATTCAGCAGACCATACAGCTGCAAAGAAGTTCTAAACTTGAGCTGTTCCTCTCATTTGTGTAATTCGTTTGCTGTGTACAATGATGATAGTGTCGTCCCGATGTTCAGCACATCAAGTTATTCAAAATACATTCATATTCTTCAACTAAAGTGCATTTAAAACGCATATCACTCAGCTAGATGATGTAGACAGTTGTTGAATGCATCATCATGTGTCATACCGTAACTTTGTTTCCACATAAATTCATCCAAATGACTGGACACCTGATCAGCAGTCTGATCACCTCGCCCACACTTCAGTCATGCATCTTGGACAGCTTTCAATGCCACGCATTGTGGACTACTTCTTTATCTCTCAAGAATATATTTGCAGCAGATTCGTTGACGCATAGGACAGATACTTCTGACAGCTTCATGCATGCAAATGTGAGAGCGTGGGACGACTGCTGTCCACATTACTAAGCGGTGCGCGCTGTCATGGTGAGGATTGTCACTGATGAATTTCACAGAGAAAGTTTACTTCCTTTTGATCTGATACGATTTGATATGAAGGATCACACTATCATCATTGTACCCGTTTGCTGTGTACCTGGATCCAGTAAAGTAAATGACATCAAAGCAGCCACGCATGTTCCTTCTCGTGAATTTGCACTAGGCGTGTGATCATTCAATTCATTCTCTTCAATACACACTTTCTGCAAAAGTATTTCGTTTTATTCAGACAAAAATGTCTTCACTTTGTCTGTGTTACTATTTTCAATTTCATAGTAATACATTGATACTTAATTTTGCATAATGTTGCTTGAAATTCAGTTGAATAGAAACGCCGAGAATAATGAAATCAATAAAGCAGAACGTCATCACTCGCTCATCACTCATGCTGTCTTATTGTAGCGAATGAACGACAGGTCAAATTTCCAGCAGAAAGATTCGCAGGTAACCTGTTGTGGAGCAGACGGTCCCTTGAAACTTCTCTTTCAGTAATCGCTTCCGAGAACTTATTTTTTGATGTCACCAAGTGAACGATGCAGTGGAAAGTCAATCCGCTTGATTTGCTGCTCCATGAGCCTGACTGCAGCTCAACGTGTTCCTTTTCTTTTTCAAACGCAATGTATTTATTATTCAGCAGTGCGGCTTTTCCCCACTCATTGAAATCAACGATCGATCATTTTCGTGCAAGATTTTCAAACATTGATTCTTCTAGATACTAATAGGCATAATCTAAAATTGGTTGCAATTTGAAGCAATTCCATCAAAAGCTGAACATCGACATCATCATTCCAAAAATGCATACATTTCATATTCTCGAGATCAACTAACGGTCATAATAACTTACTCTATGGTTACCGGTTGTGCATGTGGCACAATCTCTTCTTACATTAGTCAACTCAGAAGGTACAATTGATGTTTAATCCACAGTTTGTTACTGTGAATACACAAGCGAAAACTGGACCATAACGAAGGAGAATCTTTCCATGGATACATGACGAGTGACGACACACACGGTATCCAATGGCTTCACTATATTCAATTTTGACGCGCAATTTTGATGTTCTTGAAACATACCATGCAATTTGCAAATTACTTATATTGGCAGATCTAAGAAAAAATAACATGAAACTTAGGAAAAAGGTAAGTGCTGGCCCACTTGCCAGCAGCCTCCTGCTGGCCTACTTGCTAGCACCGTTCTGGCGATGCTGACACCATCACTGCTCATCATACCTTTTATTTGGGAACATTCTAGGAGCATGTGTTTAATATTAGCTGTAACCCATATTTGTAGACAACTATGTACAGAGAATATCTCATGGCAGTGTTATCCAAAAACGCAATCGGAGTACAAATGTTATCCAAAAAGATAACAGAGTACAAATGTTATCCAAAAACGCAATCCAAAAAACGCATCAATTTTGTATATGAGGAGAAAATGTCTTCAGCTAAGTTTGTCTACTATTTTGGTGAATCTAAACAGGTTTCACGTATTTAAAATCGTGGAGAAAGCAGCCTGTAAGTACCCGTAATTTGAAGTACTTCAATTTAGTTCGCCTTTGAGGCTGTCGCATTAGTATATTTGTATGATTTTTGCATTCTGCGGACAATTCCGACGAAAAACAGTTGAGACGTATCGATAGACATGTGTTGACACGCTTGGCTGTGCATTTATGCCCTTCTATGCGATAAGCGGAAATCGGGAAAATGATAAATGCTTAGTAAAGATTATCGAAACATAGTTATAATTGACATGATTTTTGATTGAATACAGCGTTCTCATATAGTTATTACAATGATCGTATTTGATTGCATTTCCATTACTCAAGAAATTTCAATTTAAGAGGTTTTGATCTGTTAGCATGATCCTACTTTTACCATATCAAAAATCAGTATTAGCTTCTGTGCATAGACGTCGGTGTGAATTTTAAATTTTGTACTAGACCATAATTTCCTTCCTTTTTACCTGAAGATAGTTGACGGATGTTAACAGAAATTAATTGTGAAAAATAACAAAAAAGAAAATAAAACCAACATATTTCAATATTGGCTCTTTCCAATTACATTCAAAACATGAAAAATATCGTAGACAAAATATTCAAAATCTTATCATGTAGTTCTCCTAATATTCAGATCAAAATATTAATTTCTACAACTTGGAATGTGTATATGCAGCATTAATAGAACACTTAAGTTTTCCATCACTAACTCACGGTTCAACCTTGACCTTGTAAAAGTAATGAAATTTCAATGGAATTACTTGCCGAATGGTGTTACTTTTTATCTAACTCGGGTACAAAGTTACCCACAATTAACATTCGGGGGTGAAAGCAAATCGACTTTTTGGGATCTGGTGTGAAGACTGGATTCCATCTCTGCAACATCATGTATTCTGGTTTCCACTTCATCTCAGCTAAATCATTCGTTTCAGGTGGTTCCGATTGTATGGTGAATATCTGGGATGGCTTCAACAGGAAACGGTTGGTTCAACTTCGCCGGTTCCCAACAAGCATCTCATCTTTGGCTTTCTCAGACGATGGATCGGCTCTTGCTATTGCAGCTTCGTTCCTTTATGAGCGTGAAGAACCAAAACCAGCAGATGATATCTTTGTGCGATTTACGACGGATCAGGAAGTGAAGCCGAAGTCCCTGCCATCCAACAATACAAACTAAGACGAGATTTGGGGTTTTTACCGTTTTTGTAGGCATTTTGTAGAATAAAGAACATGTTGAGTCATCAGACCTGCTCTCAGAACGTCTTTCGACGACCTAGGATGATTCTTGTAGATTGGGAAGTTATGAGTAGAGGTGGTTTAATCAATCATTGAATCAGTCAAATTCTTAACCAATTAACTTTTTGATGCTAATCACAATCACGTCATCAAAATTTAGTTCAATCATTAATCATAATCAAAATCATGTTAAGTAATCAGCAAATTGATTAACTTTTGTTACCGTACCCAAACATCAGATGGGATCAGAACACGGCCACCGATAGCAGAGTGACAGCTAGACTTCTTAAGGACGGTAGGTACACAGAGAGTACCATCCCTTGATGCACGGTCATCATCGAACGTGCGTTCACGCCTCGTCATCTTCACCAACAGAAGATTTCTCTTTATGCGTGCTTCAGATTATCAAAACATACTCAATAGACTACTGGGGTCAATATTTTTGTCAATTTGTACGGTATGATGGCACTGAATAAAATCGATGATTACAGTACCGGTAATACCAATTAAGCAAGCTTATTTTTTGAGCAAGGAGATGTGTTTTGATAAAAACCACTATAACTGCGCAGTAAATTAAAAAAATAAACATTTTTATCACGATTCAATTAAATGCACCATAATTATCACTGATCCGACAAAACTTCTGAAAGCCGCAATCAGCATCATATTCAATTTACCCAGCCATCATCATAAAGCGTCTGACCACATTAATCACAGTCACAATTTTGAACACTTACTTAATCAATTATAATCATAATGAAGCCTATGGCCGCCTTAATCATAATCAAACTTTTTGAATAATGACTAATCATTCCAGCTCTAGTTATGAGAACTCAAGTTTTCCTTAGTCATGACCGTTATTGCACAAAAACGGTCATCTAAAAGTACGACTATATTGTTTGTAATACTGTCCTAGTTCCATTTCTATAAAATCGCAATTATATTGCCGTTCTTTCGGTTCTAAATTTCTTGTCCCTGTGGGAACGCATCTTGCTAATATCAACAGATTATCTGGCGAGGTAGCGATTTTGTGGATAATTTTTTTAAAGGCTCATTTTCGTGTAAAAACTATCTCCGCATGTGAAAATGGTCATAATTTATCCAAAAACATGTGTAAAATTAAAAAACTACAGGTGGTGAAAAAGTTGCTATAATTAGTTGATAGATATTTGGTTACTAATGCGAGCTGATTTTTCGCCAACCGGAGAAATAGTGGATATTGTAGCAACTAATTAGTGGTAAGTAGTAATGTGCGTATATTACCTTTACATGAAAATATATTGTATACTCAGTCTGATCTGATAAAAAGGGATCTTTTTTTAATTCACGAAGGCTTAAACTAAAAGAAGTATTTATCTTCCATAAATGTCGCAGTAAATACTATGATATTATTCAAATATTTGTCATTGTTGTAAATTATTGAATGTCAAGAGATGTTATGAAAATTGATATATGCGGATTGTCTATATTCTTATCATTATCAAAGAATGATAGTCTGCATTTATTTCTTAGATAGATAAGCCATATGTGGGGGATAGTGAGGAGGTGAGGGAGAGAATAGAGCCTCGGCTGTAGAGGAGGATTACTAAAGAAAATAAGAGAGAAAATCAAAAGTAAAAGGTGACATATATAGCGCGAATTGTCGCCGGCGAACTTCGCCAGCGAATATCCCGCAAATATGACTGAACTTTAGCATGATATTCTGCAGCTGACATTCGCCAGTTTTTCGCAAGATTCGTTCCCACAGGGGTGGTTCTGGGTCCAATTTATACAGCTGTGTATGTTAAAAGGCCCATATTGAATATCATACTTAAGTAATCAACTTAAATCCATTAAATTACATTTTAGAATGTTGTCATATAATGTAGGAACACTAGGTGACATGCCATGCTCAATTCACGCGTAAACTACGCGTAATTACACATGACCCTAAACATCCGTGGCTGTGCGTGACATTCCTGCAACATCTGTCGGCACCCCTGTAATGTAGATTTTGTGTCTCATGTGTCTGCATATGTCAGAGGCTAAACAATATATAGGACCTCAATTTCATGCTCAGGGAAGACAGAACATGCTTAGCTGTTCATCCGTGGTTCAATCGGCAACGCAGACAACCGTAGACGACGCGCAAACTATAAACGCTCGCCTGCGCGTATTCATAAACATTTCCCATGTTGTAACAGCATCAGATCATGTGATTTCTGACTCTTAGTGCAGCGCGTATGTACGCGTGTAGAAGAATAGAATATCTTTAACCACGTATGTTTGGGGTGTTCCGTAATCACGCGTGGCATCCCGGGACGAACACACCAGATGCTTTTGTTAAATATTTGGCAAATACTTGACAATATTTTACTAAACTTCTACTAAAATTTTAGCAAATATTTATCTAACATAGCTGATGATTTGCCAATTTTTAGCAAATAGCAAATTATTATTTGGTAAAATTCTAATAAAATGTCTCAAATTTCTCTCTGATATTATCTTACACAACTCTTACGTGAATTCCCAACAAAAAACATTCTAAAACTGTTCAGAAAATGTCGTGAATTTGCTATAAAAACATTCCAAAAAATGTTATATGTTCAAATGACAATACATGAGAATATTATGAAAATGTTATCTTAAAACATTTTTAGAATGTTTTCTAGACATGCCCCAATATTTTGCCACAACATATATCGTAGGTGAACTGTAGTTTTATCAATAAAATGTGAGCATCCTGCGAATCCACTTAATGAGTCAAGATGAAACTAAGTTTAACGATGTGCAAATATATTGCATTAAAATTAGCCTATAACATGTATAATTTACACATCATAAAACTTGTGGGTTTGATCTTGGACGCATAAAGTGGGTTCGCAGACCGCTCACATTCTATTGATCAAAAAAATTACAGTTAACCTACGCCGTAGCAAAACATTGATGAAATTTTCCGTTGATATTAATTGAATATATTGTTGATCGAAGTCATCCTGCTGCGAAATGCTCCAAGGATTAACAGCAGAAGAACTCAATGCTGCTAAAGCCAAAACATTCGGAGGCAGTGACAAGAATAGTCCTTATACATATTTATACATTATAACTGTTGATCGAAGTCATCCTGCTACGAAATGCTCCAAGGATTAACAGCAGAAGAACTCAATGCTGCTAAAGCCAAAACATTCGGAGGCAGTGACAAGAATAGTCCTTATACATATTTATACATTATAACTGTTGATCGAAGTCATCCTGCTACGAAATGCTCCAAGGATTAACAAGACAGAAAACTCACTGCAGCTAAAAACCAAAACATTCGGAGGCAAGTGGCAAAGAATCACATAATTTAAAGACTCACCTCATCAGCAGATGTCAGCCTACAGAAACTGTCGTAATTGTTTCCTCTACCATCAATTGTGCTGGTTTGGTCAGTTTCAATCAGTTCCCATTTATGATATCTCTTTTGATAGACAATGATATTGCGGTCTGAAATGCACAATAGAGTTTTGATGCAAAAAGTATTGAATGTATTTGACGCACATAAGAGAAAGGAATAGGCCATACAGAATGTAGCATAATTGAAAAATAGTATGATGACACAGGTTTTGATAGAGCTTCTATTATAAGAATCAATCAGGTGATATTTTTAACTATCTTAGTATCTTTTATCATCCCAATAATTTACAACTGCACGAATTAATCCATAACACATTTTCCCACGGTGGACAACATGCCGGTTAAGCAGAAAATCCGATTTGATATTTGATGTCAAATAATTTCCCCATTAACTGAAATCAGTAACAATAACGTACCCTCAAATGTCTTGCACAAATCCAAATTATACAGTGAAACATTTGACCTACTTAAAAAACCACAAAAATTCCTATTTAAAAAAGTATGCCAACCCTGCATGTAGGCCTGACAAACGACGGTTTAGATGTGCACGCAAGCTACATTATCGACAGTATCAATCAGGAATTAAAAGAAGATTCAATCTTTTTCCATACGACCAGCTGGTACAGTGATAATAGAAGCCCTGTGATCCTGATGTTTAGCACGACCACTTCACTTCAGTCATGTATCTTGGACAGTTTCAATGCCACATTGGTGGACTACTTTTTAGTATCCCTTTCTCTCTCAAGAATAGATTTTCAGTAGATTCAATGACGCATGAGACGACTGCTGTGCACATTGCAAGCGGTGCGCGCTGTCATGGTGAGGATTGTCCATAGAGTATGGATTCTCTCTCTCTATACATCGATGCTGATGAATTTCAGAGGAAGTTAACTTTCTTATGATTTGATACGATTTGATGAGGGACCACACTATCATCATCGTACCGACCAGCTCCCGAATGAAACACCCACTGGAAGGCAGCCGCATACGCTGCGGTTTCTATTCGAGAATCCGGAGAACGCTTGCAATTTTTTTAAATGGAGGAAATTAATATTTACCGGCACTCCTATTTTTGGGAAATATGCCTCATCATCAAGGATCGAAGTCTCCATCTCCTATCATGATGAATCACACGATTAATTCTTTAACTGAATGTACATTTTATTTGGTAATTGAAGGACATTATAATTTGAATGGTTGGCTTAGAATGTTTTTTCAAGTCATCTGTTTTTACACCTGATTTACAAATACAATTTATTTGCTACTCACTTGTCGGAATAATAGTGACGCACCATGTACACTCCATCTGGACACTCGACGCTAATGATCTTAAACAAAGGATGACAACATGCATATTACAGTATCTTCAATGAATAGAGAAAAACTGCGCCGTCACGTCAGTCTTCACTTCGACGAGCGGGATCACACCCGCACACTTGCATGAGGAAGCCGTGAACTGACTGATAGACGTAGAGCGCGGCGAAGAAATGCTTTGCAATGTTCGAAGTCGGGAGGCTCGCCATCTTGAAGACATGATAATCCCTTCTCAGAATAGGTCAGAAATAATAAATTAGATAATTGCAGGGGTTGGGATTGCATTAGAATAAAGTAATGCTTTAGAAATAATCATGAAATCTGATTACTCGTGCAACATGCTCGTGACACACTCGTGAAACATCGGGAAATGATAGCTACTCTCTGAGCGCCTTATACAGATTTCTAAATATAGCACCCAATATAGTATTTCTCGTCACGGGAATTCCTATCGTTTCCTGAGAACGATTAGAGCAAGTTCGAAGCGATTACTACAGTTCGATAGGATCTCAGAGTCGGTGAAATTTCACACGACTTAAACTGTTTCTTCGATTAAGGCTCATATCATGACTTATCGATACTTTTCACAAAAAAAAGATAATACACAAGATTCATACAAGCAATATGGAAGTTTAAAAAAAAAAAAAAAAAAAAAAACAACATACAATTTCGAACACAAGAACTGATTGCTAACATTCGTGATGAAACTTATTTTCAAGCTCTGTTTGACCAAGCATCGAATCACAGGTCCTCAATGAGAGATATAGTGAATGTCAATGCCTTTTGTGACAAATTCTCATCGATTCTTGTCAAATCAAAAGTTTAATGATCTAACAACACAACACAGCTGCGTTTTGGATGGCATATCAAATTTATCTGAAAGAATGTATTTTAATTAATGTTCTTGTTCTGACACATTTTAGGATAATTTGACTAATATTTCATAAATATGTTAACAAAATTAAAAAGTTTTTTCATAAATTTTTATTATTCTTGCTTTAGAAACTGGTAGGCCTCGTGTCTAACAAAATTAGCAAACATAGTCAGGTATTTATCAAAAATTTCTATTTTTCACAAAATTAGCAAACAGCTAGAGAAGTTGTCTAACAAAATTTATTCGAGTTTTTGTCAGGTCTCCGGGTCAAGACACACGTCATGACTGTGGCGTAGGAGAAAAGTGAACGGTGTGTCAATAATGGAACAGTTCTGATGCAAGCGTTGTTTCATCAAAAATTAATTTTCAGTACTATGTTAAAGCTCTGGTATAAAACAATTTCTAAATGATACATGCGTAGAGCTTAGAATTCAGAGTAATGATATTACCTACTTGTGAAAACGGCAGTTTAATCGACAAGTCTTATAGCCATTCTGTGTGTACCGATGATTTTCTCGTACTGTGTACTGAAATTAGTTTATGTAATCCTTTTTTGAAGTTCGAGACAACTCTGACTATCATTGGATATGGTTGTCAAATTTAGGTATCACAGACAAGTAATCGCAAGATCCATCTCGTTTCAGTCCAGGGTTTCAATTGTAATCTTCGCATAATTTCCACACCAACAAATGTTATGTGTTTAAACACATCTGAGTTTTCTGAAAGTCGGCATTATGCGTACATATAAGGAGGATAAGAGTTGAAGTGACAGTCACCATCGGTCGTGACGCAGAACAGTCTATTTCATGACGCGGGTTGATCTATGCTACCCAGATGGATCGCCATCAACGAACGTCGAGTTCTATTACGTGGCAGTCTTGGCCATACGTATAGAATGCGCCACACGTCAGTTTAGCTGATTTAGCAGACTTTAGTCTGTCACGAGTCGCGGAGAGACTCGCGAACATTTGCGGCATTAGCAGGACGTGAAACAAAGTCATTTTCTAATGGACATGGTTTTCGGGTGCAATATTCGCGGCGCGCAGTGGTATACATCAATGACTTTTCAACGGAAACAAAGCCAATGCAGAAATTAAGTTCGACAATTGTCTGGTCTTCAAGTTTGCACCTGACTTTGTAGCGTCGATGAAGGGATTGCATTTCTATGTGTCAAACAAGTGAGGACGAGATCAATATCTCCCTATAAATACCTCGTCCAAAATAAGATGCGGAATGAGCATTTCAGTTTACTCACGTGCGCGGAAAAGGAGGACGGCTATCAAGATCGAATTCTCTTTTACATGGCTCAAGATGTCCAGATCCCAAGGTGAGAAAAGATATAATCAATCTCAATCATTTTCGTGATGCAATTAAATAGAGATGTACGATGTGTAGAAAACTGTTAGGATTCAAAAAATTAGGAGAAAATTGCATAGATTCTTTGAAAGTTGTGAGATTGCTGACTAACCTGGTTAATATTTAATCAAAAGCTACCGAAAATACTTGATGAAGTGCTATTAGTTAAGTGATTGTGTGAATTTATGATCATTGCTTACTGAACATTCTTCAGATTTTTTGATAAGATCTTATCCCTATGTTAAGAAATAGCAGCATTATGTGATTGAACTGAGTATGCTGTCTCTGCAGGCCCAGATATTATTATAAGCGCAAACGATGTAGGTCAGAACAATAGCTCATTCCCGACAGAATCTATGAGCGAAATGATGAACTCATAGAATAGCCAGAGATCCCTTACACGAACATTTTTTCAACTAAACGATAAGCGTTTTTGGCGATTAGACAGTTGGATTTGTGAAGATTTTATATTAGGCAGTAGTGGACGCGAGTTGTAGAGGGAGTTGGAGAGAGATGACAATGTACACGACGTCAACAATAAAGTGGCGCAACTAACAACTGGACTGGAATTAAAACTATTCCTTATGTCGAATAGACGAAGTTAAATAATGAAGCGAGTTGACATCGCTGCGCATTCAAGTAGTACTATTATAAAGAGCGCAAAAAGTTGACTTGTCATCCGATCTGCATATAAAGTTTTGATGTAGGTAGTAGAATTTGCTAAGTAGGACTTAAGTGACTAACCCCGACAAGACAAATAAAAGTCAAAAAAAAAAAGCTGATAAAAATAACAAAAAAAAAATAAAAAAGCTTAAAAAAATGAAAAAAAAAAGCTAACGAAACAAAAGAAAAAAAAAAATACTGGTACTAAATGTAGAAAGCAAAGGACCAAAAAACAACAGTCTAATCAGAAGAAAAACTCAAAAAAACAAAGCTTAAAAGATGGAATACTAAAAGCTTGGTGACGATTGAGTATATTTTTGTCCAGTGGGATTGTGTACGAGATTTGAAAAACTGGGGGATAATCCGAGAGATCCCTACTCATTCACGGTAGTGAAATAACAATTTTATGGATTAACTATCTTTCAAACAGAAATTATCGAACAAATATGAAAAATGTGGAAAAAGAGCGTTGCTTATAACAGTTATTTCCTTTCTGTCATGATCAAAGATTGCAAAAAATGACAAAATGAAATAATAGCAGATTAATAATAGTTGTGCTGCAAAGAATCATGAGGTTTTTAGTAAATATCATTTTCTCGGAAATTTTGAGAGCGTGGTACTAATATCAAGTTTCAACGTCTATTTTTGAATTAACAGTTTTAAAGAATACTCGGGAGGCTAAATATGCTGTATGCTTAAACTGTATGTCTCTCACCTTTTTTTTCTTATGATCATTCTGTAATTGTGATTTATATCAAGATAACTATTATTGAAGTAAGCGACTGAAAGAGAATGGTGATTTAGGGTTTTTGATCAGCTCTGCAAGAAGCTAATTCATTATTAAGTACTTAGACATGTCAAACTGCAGAGATGACAGACATTCGAGTTCATCTCAGCTGCACTCCAAACAGCATAGGTGGTACCGAAATGAGCTGGGGATGTGATGTTGCCCGTTTCAAATGCCAACAATCCATATGCCACTGCAGTATTGCATTTTGCAGTTCCTAGGCAGGGGTCTTTTGAGATATAGGAATTCGCTATTCTTAGTCCAGTCAGTACGTCGATATAGTGAGATGTCATTTTTTCTTTTCTTCCGAAAAAGTATTTGTTTATGTAATAAACATCTGTACATGCAATTGGAGTTATGTCGCATGTTAATTTCAATTTTACAAATTTCTTGGTGTGATAGAGAGATAGAGAGAGACCTGTAGAAGGGAGCAGTAGGACATTATGCATTCTACTTTGAAATAGTGCATGATGAGCCTTGTAGTTAGGCCGCGCGGTAGTGAAGTATCCGATCTAGATTAAGGATGAGTAAATCCTCGACTTTATAGCAATTAAACGACTCGGTACCTGAGTTTTTGCTCCCGGCAATTGGCGCCGTGTTGTTGCTGATGCGCAATGAGTGATTAAGCTACTCCAACAGGAACTCCAGAGATGACACTCCTCATCACTCTGCTCACTATGCGATATATTAGAGGAGATTATAATTGTTAGTGATATTTATTCGACAAACTTAATTGATCAGTTCCGTGTGAAACTGCAGATTGAAATAAACTCTTAATAATTCTTATAAGAGAGGTTGGCCCGAACATGAATAAACTTTCAATCATTCTTGAATTTTTGTACAAAACAACAGTTATCAATAGCCCTCTAATTATTTTCTTTTTAGGCACACGGAGTTTATACAGTAAGTACCCCCAAATAACAAGCGAGATACGGATTTTCGCTGTCCGGTAGCTTTGCCGCGGAGTAAGGCTTTAGGGAGAGGTATTCATTTGGTGCGCTGTGGATAGGAATCTTTGCGTCACGTGCTAGTCAGGAAATTGACAACTTCTTCTCTGTTACTTCTTCTCTATCCAGGAGGCCAAACCAGATGGAACATCTGGATATTTCGAGGGAAAATAGAAATCTTTCACAAAGAATGACACTTTGAGAGACAGCATAATTTCATCTTAAATAAACTCCAACATTTGATAAGCAATGCAACTGGATTGAGCCTCATATTCGGATGGACTGAGGAGTTTTAGGGAGCTTATCATCTTTATAAACCATCGACCAAATGTCAGTGAGTAGAAATAACTTTTTAGCATGACAAAATTGAGTTTGA
>CAJQUW010001412.1:0-14288 GCA_907163375.1 Prostheceraeus crozeri | reverse complement strand
GATTGGAGCACCCAACTTCATTGAGAAAAATTTCTGCGCAATGATCCTGAATTTTCGAACTGAAGGAATCGTGCGGTCGGAGCATTTTGAAGGAACGCCCAGCAAGCCGCAAGCGGCGCATTACTGCTTCATATCTCGGCATTAGTAAAATTTCTTTGTCCACTGAGTAAGTTCCTCCTGCATGTGCCTCTTTTTGAATCAGTTTGCAAACTTCTAGCAAAGTATTGCGGGTTAAACAATCGAATTCGGGTGCGTGTAACAATACATCTCCCTGTAGCAAGAAGCTACAACTGTTGCACGCTCAAAAAATCTAGCAATCGGCGCACAGACGACCGGCTGAAATTGCCATCAACAAACAGCTGCTGACCACTTTAGTGCAGCTTCGCGCACTCGAAAATTTATTTACCCACAAACGTAAACAAAGCGAAGAGACGGATTTCTATGCCTAACATCAGGTTTTCCAGATCGACAATGCGACTATCAGATTAAAGAATATGTTTTAAGATGTAACAACGGTATTTCTGTTAATCAGCAGCGTTTTCAATTGAATGATATTGTATTTAATCGGTAGTGATAATAAGTGAGTTTATTAATGGATTTTTAAGTTTAATGAGCGGCAACGTGAAATCATAAACGGCTTTTCATATTCAATTATATTTTATTTAACAGGTAAGTCAATACAAAGAGTTTTGATAATTTTTTTAATTCGAAAGGTAATTCGAAGGTAAGTCATTAAAAACTTTTTTACGAAAAGGTAGGTCAATACGAAAAAGTTTTGATATCTTGAAATTTTTTATTCCATTATGAAACAAAACAAGTACCGTAATATTCATTGATGGTTTCGTAAGACATCCTGGCGATTAATTAGTCTAGGCATCAATCTGCCCATACGTCTGGAAGACCTTCCCATCTTATTTGCAGTGATGGCACTCATTTTTTGGGAGGCGAGTTGCAGTAAGGTCAAATTCCGCTGTTGTCCAGTGTAGTTGTTAACTGCTGCTCACGAAATCCAGCTACTCTCTCCTAAAAGAAGCCGCTTTCCACACATGGAAAAGAAAAAAAAACGCTTCTCTGCAATATTGAGAAATGGAGAGTAGGTGGTAAGGTACCTAAAGAGAGTGGTCCCTCTCTGAAAAAAAAAAAACTGAGCTCACGGGCTCTATTGTGGCACGGAGCAGTATCTAGACAATACAACGAGGTCCAGCCCCAGCCACAACGGACGCTTCTTCCAGCCAGGAAATTAAAGCCTCACAGGAGTTCCCCTCGGAGAATTCATGATGGACGACACCTTCAGTAGAGACCGCCAAGATGAAGTAAAATTCCGCCCGCGCTGTCCATAACAATCCTGACAGCTCGCTCTCCCCGTCATGGCACGAACCCTCATATGCGACATGGGATCCGAAATTAAAGCCGGATCTCGTTCCACAAAAATAAATGTTTGGCGGGATGGTTTGCGTGTGATCGTGTGCAGATACCAGTTCGCAATACTCGGGGCCCTTTCCACTTTTGACGTCATGGCTTATTGCGGGTTTTGACCTGAACAGTCTCCATTTTACCTTTAAGAAAGATAAGACGATTTCTCAGACATGTGCTGATAGTTTGAATTAGAGACAGATGGAATTGTCCTGGCATCCGCGCTTGTAGATCAGCTTTTGATTTGGGCTATACGTGAATTCCGGTTGGGATTCAACAATCCTCTACTCACAGTTATTTGCCATATCTTCGTCAATATCGTTTTGGTGCCGTCTTCCTCCTCTGGGACGCTCAATGACTCCCTTCAAGTATATAACGATGTACTATTGAAATACGCATTAACCTCCACCTGTTACACAACGAGAACTCGAGCCGGCTTCAATATAATCATCTCCGGCCTATCGTGAGTCATAGATGATTCTGTGTTTTAAACATCAGGAAGGTATTCGCTTTTCGCTCCATAATAGATAAGGTTTAAATTTTAGCAGATGTGAAAGACATCTAATAAACAGTAATAGGAACCTTTGGATCATAACCGAATAGATATCATTTATTTCTTCACGTGAAAATTACCGCTCACTTAATCTGATAGAGGACACAATTGAACTATTTTGCTGCAGTTTATTTATTGTTGTCGCTCTCAATTGTGAAATGACGCAATATTTTATCTTTTAACGTTTTAGAAATTAAAGTGCCGCTCTTGATTCGGTAGTTGCCGTTGTCGTGTAGGAAAACCTGTACTATGCAAATTGTAAAACTGGACAGCGGTATTTTCTTTCTCTCGAGTTGAGAAGAATGTTCACAGCAGATTGTAATCAGACGTGTTTGATGTGTTTCAGAATGTGTTTGATTTCTATGGTACTCAGTGAATGGTGATGTGACTGATATCAATCACTGGAAGACAAATTTTGGTCCAATTGAAGACAAATAAAATCTATTTACTTTACTGATTAAAGCCACATGCTCGTTATTTGCGGATGCGAATAAAATTAATCAACTACACATGTAACTAAGTGAGATGAAGTTCTTGTTTATTGATAGCAATTCGATTACAACATAATAATAAGTTGGAGATCCAAGCAAAAAACAATTTTCCCACGGCAAAATGTTATAACCGGCCAAGGTGATAACAGCAGGACAATTGAATATGTTTCCTGTGAGAAGCGGCTGTCGTACGTAAAAATGATTCGTCACCATTGCTGTAATCGCCAATGTACTGTCTTCATGGCCCACAACCGCTCCCTACTTGAAACATGTTGCGGGGGTGAATAGTGGGTTTCTTCTTCCTGTCATCATTCGCATCGCGTCAGACCGACCTCCTTCAGATGCAGCCGTACAGTTTGAGCACTCAGGATATTATATACACACAATTGCGTGCCCCGCTCTCCCACATTCATCGCATAAGAATAGCAGGCATAGTGGGATTAGCCCCTAGTACTAACCTGGGGAGTCCTCCGATCCGCTCTGAGGGTGGGTGTGCCCACGGATACACCGTTTACCGGAGCTCTGAACGGTCCCTGTTCAACCGTGCTTCAACCACAGGTTGCGAATGGCTTTAGGAGACCTGCGGAAATGCTTGGTGACATCACGGTAGGAACGAACCGCTTATAGCATTTCAACTACTTGCCAACGTTCATCACTCGTCATCTGCCTCATTTTGTAGTTCAGTGACAGAAGTCACGATTTTTAACATCGGCAGACAATGGATGACTCATATTCCGATCAAGTTCATTGTTCGAGGCAGAAAATGGACGCAGCAAATCGGTGAACAGTTCTCCATCTTGATCGCTTTAGTGCAATTTTGTTAGTGTCCAGTTTTAGAGTTTGTGTAGTTCTCTGAAGATGCAGTGCGCGGTTCCTTTCATATTCTTCAAGCAACGGAGGGAAAACCACGATTGACCGGTGTTCTAATTAAGGACTAATTTAAGACGACTGCACCGGTCAATCGTGGTTTTCCCTCCGTTGCTTGAAAAAAAAGTTTGTGTAGTGTATCACAAGACAGTGAAGGTTAGGATATAAGTGTCACTGATATACATAAACATTTTTCTCGGCAAGAATGATTCTGTCAATGGATTTAAAATTCTGTACAAATCAAGAAGAGCGTCTTCTGCGCAATTTTGATAAAATTCAAAGTGCTTTAGTCACAGTAAAATGAATTGAATTTGCGCTCGCGCTTGCATATTTCGAATTATAAATACGTGTATTTACGAAAATTTATAAAATGAAGACAAGGTCAATAATAAAATATGTTGAAGAGCTTTCGACTGCGTCTTTATCAATTCAATAAAACATCAACCATCTAACACAGCAATACGAAAAGAAGGAAAACATTTTTGACGATCTATCTATGGACTCCTAGATATATAACTAGATATATATAGGAGTCCATGATACATCACAGATAATTTTCAAAATGAGATGCAAACTGAATACTATGGTGAAAGTTAGACAAGATATCATGTTACATATTGTTATACATTACATCAATTACTCAGTTTGCATCTCATTTTGAATCATGCATTCATCAAAAGTTGCACTTGGTTGGTGGCTGCGTGTGACCTTAAGAATGACTTTAATTATAAACAGAAAAGCGTCTTGACATGAATGAATCTTGAAATATGATTATTGACTATTCAAGGATGATAATTTGCAAACATAAGTACATTCAAGCATTCAAATATAGTCACAAGCTCAAAATGTAACACGTAAATGACAATACCTCAAAAAAGCAGTATTGTCTATGTTAAATATGAACTAATCCGTAATTTGCAAATTTAATTTTCTTCATTTCTTCATTTTAAGTACTCACATTTGCCTGAATACTTGCTTTCTATTGTGTGAACATTTGTGTATCTACTACTTGGATTTGCAATTATAAATTACAAAGTTTGCTAACATGCCATCACAGATTTCTGTTCGCAGTAAATATCTTCTATTTATACATACATCTTCTACACATTTCTCATCGTAGATATAAATGGGACATCAGCAAGAAATGTGCACACAATCACTAACAAAGCGTCCATTATTGGAGCAATCAGAAGAAATGATTAATATATTACAAATACTTTTCATCTCAGATTAAGACAGATTCCTTCAGTGATTATTTGACGAATTTAATAGGATATTTGTAGATCTGCAAGGTTATCATGTTACGTTATTTACGTTGAGATGGCATCATAGAAGTCAACAATAAATATCATCAAGGCCTATAATTATGCTATCAATGAAATTTTACCTGTTTCCTACAAATTGAGAGGTCGAGCGTTGGAAAGCAGTTAATCGCATATGATTGCGGCAAGTCCAACGTAATCAAATTTGTTTTGAACTGATGCCTCCAGTTTCAAATGTCCTTGATGAGCATCACTTACCGTTATCATTACATCATTAGCTGATATGTAATTCTGATATATAATTAATGGTTGTGATATCAGATTATATCCTTCGACTCAGCTATGGCTCTTTATAAAGAGCCACTGATTACTTTGCACTAATTTTTCTTGATAATTACATAAATTGATCTACTCACTTGCAATTATTGACATTTCATGTCTTGCTATCAAAATGACCTTTCGGATGTCAGATGTTGGACAATTTGCTGCTAGAATCAAATTTATTTATTGACACTAACTATGCATGAAATCTCTTTAAACTTTACAGTTATTGGAATTCAAATTTGGTGTAGATTCCGGCAGCCAGAACAAGTTTCTGCAGGGAAGGATGCCAAAAATGAGACTTCCTCAAAGTGAGGCTTAAAATAAGACCTGAATGATGTATACCTTATGCCTACTACGAATCTGCACGTCTGTTGAGTTCAAGTTAGTTCCCATTCTTGTCAGACACGATCAAAGAAAAACACATTGAGAAACAGATTCCAGATCTTGGTAGAAATTGAATTTTCGATGTTTTCTGTTAATAGCTGAAAATTACTAAGTCTGCAGCCATAAGTTTTGGACATGAGCTGTCTTCAGGTCATTTCTTGTCATATACATGTGATATTATCACGTCTCTGATCGGCAATGTATGCGAGAATGTGATTAATGTGGATAAAGTGGGCCAGCATGTTGGTGCTTGCCAAATCTGAATGTGTGTAGGTTCATAGATCAATGTTTATAAATATAATCGAAAATGACTTGAAGACATTCCATGTCAAAAGCATGCCTCTAGACTTACTAAGTACTAGTTTTCAATTGTTAAGGGTGAACATCGGAAATTTCATCTTTGCCAAAAACTGCAATCTGCGTATCATTGGATTAACATGCTTCTTGTTTGATCGTGTGTCACAAGAAAAGGAACTGACTAGAGCTCGGCAGACGCGCAGGCTGTTAGAAGACATAGGGTGCACATTATTCTGTGAAAATCCTTCCCTGCAGAAACTCGTTCTGGCTGTCGGACTAAGAGCTCTGTTAAACATGAGTGAGGCCTTTTATTCCATCCAACGTAAATTTGCTCAAATTAGCGAAGGATGCAGCGAAAATAATTTTCGATTGACGACAAGGGATGAAAATTATCAGTTTTAAATTTGCAACAATCGAAGCGGTTGCAACAAGATGACGGTCATTGACCAAAATCGGTCCCAGTAATAGTGAAACAAATTACTGAATGTACTGATGAAGACTGAAATGAAAGTGATTGGTATGATTTTTGACAATTGCTCAGAATGAAATTCTCATATCAAGTTTATCACAAAAAAGGTTGCCTCACGTATAAATGAAATCCTCCGTTTGCGGCCTTTCATGCCTTTGGAGTGTTTGAGCGTTTGAGCGTTGTACTCCTCTCTTCTTGAAACTATACACGTAGAAGTCAATGCTTTTGAGAGAGTGGAAAGACGCTGTCATCGCTTAAATTGCCTTTCAAATTCGTGTAAGTGCTCAACCTTTGTGCCTTTGGACTATCGCAGAAACATTGTTTCATACAAGCTACTTTTGAAGATTTTAAATAATATGACATATCCATCACACGATCTCCTGCCTCCTTTGCCAAGGATCCACAAATTTCACCTCCCACGGTGTGAGCCTACAGATAGGTCAAATTCTCTTTTTCCCTCAAATGTGCCGCTTATTTAATGCCGGTTTCACGCTCTAACATCGGTATTGACTTTACTACTGACGCTAATACTATTCCCAAACTTGTTTAAAGTTCTGCTTGTTTTTAATTTTTCTTATGTTGAACAACTTTTGTCTTGACTTTCTGTACTGGTGCGTTCTTTTGGTTAACCCTTACTTTACCATGGGGTGTCTACACACCCCAAGACGTCGCATTTTTTGTGTATTTCTTTAACTGGATAAGGTCCGATGATGCCCTCCCAGTTTATCCTTGAGGTCAATATGACTAAAAAGTTACAATAATAAACTTTTTGAAGTATGAAGTCATTTCGCGGTGAAAATGTTCTTGAAAAAAAGTAGCGTTGTTTACCATGGGGTGTATCACACCCCAAATATATTTTTGGTAACGAACAACAATGGAGGTCTATGATTGTTTTCTGAATGACCCTAAAAGCAATTGGATTATTCAATTTTCTACAGTCAACAACGTGGACATTTTATGATAGTGTGTTCAGCACACACGGTCGTTTGACAAAAAAGACAAATTTTTTTAGATTTTCAATCACGTTCTCTTGGACAATGATCTCGTCGCCTTTGTTTCGGTACCGGTTGGATGATAGGCCTCATTGGCAACCTTGCCGGCTCAAGTGCGTTGCCCTCTCTGCAACCAATAAGAGACTTTGACAATTGAAGTAGAAAGCGTTTTCGAACTTGTCCTTCTTTGTTCATATTCTGGATGCATGTAGAGGAATAAAACCAGTGCGTTGTACGAGCAGATGTTCAGCAAATTCATGAACAAAGTCAGAGGCTAACGATTGCTTTTTCGAATGCAATTATAATTTCGCACCAGTTGGTCTAGTGTGTCCACACCGCACTTTCCTTTATTGTAATCAAGAATGATTTGAGGCTTTCTTGACTCATCACTTGAAATGTCGATGTCGTGATGGTTCGTCGACAGAAGAATGACTGCTTTATTTTTCTTCGGGACGTAGGAAACAATTGTTGCTTTGTCTTGAAATCCGAATACACTGGTAAATTGTTGCCTAGTTGAATCAGGTATCATTTCCGAAGGTAATTCGGTTTTATTACGACGAATGTTGCCTGTCATAGTCATTTGACATCCAAGAAGATTTCTTCCAAGCTGCAAGCTTGTAAAAAAATTGTCCATATAGATGTGACGGCCAGTACAATTTCTGTGTAGAAATTGGTCAATTGAAGTACAACACGCTGACCTTGACCTCTTTCTGGAACATAGCCAACTCTTCCTACGTAAGGCTGTAAATTGAGACAATAATAGGTTTTTGAATCACATAAAGCCCATAACTTTATTCCATAGCCGCTTGGCTTTGAAGGGATGAACATTTTAAAATTACAGCGCCCTCGGAAACTGACGAGCTGTTCTTCTACAGTCAATTCAGATCCAGGTGAATAGTAAGCTCGAAATTTAGTCACAGTTACTTCGAAAATACGGCGCAAAGGTGCAAATTTGTCTCCAGTAGGCCTACTTGACGTGTAGCATCCTGAAAAACAAAAAGAGTAGCGTGTAATTTAAATCAAATGTACAGGAGAAATGAAAGATGCAGACAAGTTAGATATAGACAATAAATTGCTACGACTCTATGATAAGATTCCGTGGCATAGTGGCTAGAGCTACAGACCATGAAGTAGCATGACACAGGGTCGAGTTCTGAGTCGAACTACCTTTTTCCCTTATATTATTTCTAATCTAAAATCATATATTTTCTCAATTACAAATGTAAGAGTCAGGTATGTGTATAGTTAGGATGCGTCTGTTTACCCTTCGAAAGATTAAAATTTCAGGATTAGAAAGATCTGCCGTTACATCAGTCGATTATCCTGCATGTAGTCACTTAGTTTTTCAAGATAAATTAGAGTTTCCTGATGCTTTGTGCAGTAAATACCATTATAGTCAGAATCCAATACATTCATACTCACTTTTTCTTGACATATCCACCGATATATACAAACAAATTTTTCACAAATCGTTTTAGAAAGAGAACGTATGCAGGTGATATAATGCCAGTCAGCAGGTGAAGGACTTTCCGAAACGGTGATTAAATTTAATTCAAATAAAAGAAAAACTTGCGAAAACTGACTGCTTTATTCGTGCTTCTAGCACTATTTAACAGTGTTCGAAAATCTTTTAGTATGAAAATATTGCTAAGATTGATTAAAAGCATTTACAACAACCGATTGTGAATTGGGGTGGATCGCACCCCATGGTAAACTATGTTACTTTTTTTCTTGGTAAAGTGAGGGTTAAATGAACGTCATTCATTCATTCCACATCATTAGAGATGCGAAGAGTTCTGCCTTGTTGCATGACATCCAATGCTAATACTACGAAGATGATAATATGACCGAAAATTAGACTTTCACAGAATGATGAGCAGTCTGTGGCTATTGCGATTCTGCGCGTCTGCCGAGTCATGCCATGTTCCTGGTCTTGTCAAACAGGATCAAGGGGAAGACCAATGAGGTGTGATTGAAGCTTTCGGTAAAAAAAGAGATATTCAATGTTTTCTCTGATTAAGGGAGGAGTATTAAGTCTAGAGTCATAATTGTTGACATGGAATGTCTTCAAGTAATTTCTTATCATGTGCATATGTCTCTGATCGGTGATGTTTGAGAGAAGGTGGTTCAATGTTGTAAAAATTGGTCAAAATATAGTATTTCTGACGCATCAGGAAGCTTGCTACTTCTGAATGTGCTTAGCTTCAAATTGACGAAGGTGCATGAACATGATAAGAAATGATGAAGACAGAAATTATAGCTCTGGACTTAGCATTTCTCTCCTAATCAATGGAAAACTTGGAAACTCTCATTTTCCCTCTATTATAGTTATCATTAAGTGATCAAGCATTACATGCATGTTGTGGTCATTTGATAACATTTCAACCCGCATCCTTTAGAACAACATAATCCATAGCGGCAATAGCTCCTAGCCAAGTTATGAAACAGGAGAACAATGCGACTCTGGCGACACTTTCAATCCCATACGATGCCTGCAGAACACCCACAAATTTTATTGACAAAGGAACTGAATTTTCCAAAAATAAACAAATTCAGAACGTCTATATAGCGTCATATAGCGTGAACGTCTATGATTCTGAAACAGCAGACAACATCATTGATTTTGTCATGTTCGAAATGCAATGCACACACATTTTGAAATGGTTCCGTTGCTTGGTTTAGGAGAGATCTGAATGGGTTAGGGATGGGTCAAGTGCCTCCGAAAGTAGAGCGAAGGTTAACCATTTCATGCAGATTGTGTCCCTTTGGCAACACTTCGACCTGCATCCTTTGGATCAACATTGCCCAGAAAGAGGAGATTATTACGGTTCTAATGGCACCACTCCCAACCTCCTACAATACCTAGACCTCTCGCAAATTGCAATTGAAAAAAATTTCATAAAATACTTTAATTTTGTAATTAACTTGGGCGTGAAAGGGTCAACATCATCATGACTTGCTCATTCTTCAATGCCAACCAATGATGGATAATTACATAGTGTGGGTTTGGTGCATCTGCTAGTACACTGTAATTGATTAGGCACTAAAAATGCCTTAAACTAGACACTAATGTGAAGCATGAACTGAGAAGACTAAAAATTCATTAAGTAATCACTAAAATATCGATATCTTATAGCCTGGCAATAAAGTCAGCTATTTAAGAAACAATAAGTATATTATGTTGATAAACAAATATGCTATATGTGACAGAAAAGGCTTGTAATTGTCATAGAAATACTTAACTAAACAACAATTGAGTAAGAATAAATCATTACATGAATATTATAGGATAATTGTATCACAATCATTATGCACTGTAATTAAATAGACACTGAAAATGCCCTAACCTAGACGCTAGAATGAAAATTAGGGACGTTATTAGTGCTTAGATATATAATTGGTGCCTACCACCCCAACAAGGCACTAAACCTTCACTTTTATAATGACGACATAATGACATAAGGCACTAACAAATATAGATATTTCAGTGAGCATTTATGGCATCCTTAGTGTTCTTAGTTAATGTATCATATTAGTGCCTAGGTAAGGGAAATTTTAGTTCCTTATCAACTACAATTCTTTTTCATTATTACAGAATTTATGATTTAGTACCGTTTGAGAGCGGTAGACACTAATTTTCTGACTCGGCACTAATAGCGCCCTAATTTTCATTTTAGTGTTTAGGCTTGAGCATTCAGTACCTATCCAATTACAGTGTACAGTGGAAAGCATCTGAAATCTAATACGCTACTTGACATACTAGTGAAATTAAACTTCTTATCCGACTCTTGCTATATTGTTTTCCGGCCCTTGCAAAGACGACTCTTAATAAATAATAAATAATTAGTAAAGGAATGATTGTGGACGCGAATGATGAAAGATTGAATTTGCATGGAAACATAAACAAAAGATACAAAAATCTCAAAACACATTTTGAAAGATTCCTCCTCTCCTTTATATATTTCGAATCCCAGCTCCTCATGCTAATGCTCATCCTACACCCTTGTCGCTTAATTTGCCATCTCATCCCTCTACATGTTAAACGCTCATAGACATTGAACTCTGCCACTCACTTCATCATCATTGATCATCACAAGTTATCTGACACTTTCATTTATGCGTATTTGTGACTATCATTTGCATCATTCTCATTGGCTGCATCATTCATAATATTGTATGCACTTTCACTTGTACTTGGGTATTTTCAAATGAAAATAAAACCCAGTGAATTTTGAATTTTGAATTTTGAAATTTGAGAGAGAGAGCAGCATTATTATTGCAGCATCTCTGATGCTGTTGTAATCATATAACATTTTTAGGACAACACTGAATTGCCATGATGATTATTGTTATTTAGAACCTTATGATATGTGTATAACATGTCTAATATAACATAATTAAAAGGTGTGATGGGTGGTGATGTTGCTGATCTAAATAGAAAAAATAATGAAAACTAATGACTTGAACGCTATTAACAAATATTGATGTACAATTTTATATGTTTTACCTGATAAATGTCAATTCCAATTTTTTCATGACGTCTCCTCTCCTTCGATATACTTACTATGCTGTAAGGCCTGTTACTCGCATAAACAGTAGATGCTCATGTTGATATTTTTCTCGTCATTGTGTATCACCATAGTTTCATTTCTAATCATAGCATGATCATTGTGTGACATTTTGCGATTTACTAAGACATTCTCCGACATCCTTCTTCATCTTACCAGTGATTCAGTGAGACATTCGAACAATGATGATAGTCATTCCTCATTCACTTTTTCTCATGTACATGTATTTTTCATTTTTGGGTAATTTCAATCCTGAATAAAAACCCTTGAATTTTGAGAGAGAGAGAGAGAGAAGAGTGGAGAATTTGTCTGTTCGCAGTCTCATTCATTAAATACAAGGGGATTCTCAGAAAGGAATGCTGCTCTAACTAATGCAAATATGGCACTTAAGACCGCGATTTCACTAGCATCGATGTCCTTACAAATTGCAGTGTAGGAAATGCTGGAGCCCTGGATGCCGGTCATTCATCATTCAATTATTTCTGTATGAACAGCAATAAAATTGTCAAAGTCTATCTCACATGCTGCAACCAATTATTGGTTCTTGATGATGTAAGCACTTGAAAAGAATTCTGAAGACAAAGCAATGAATTTGCGCAGTTCTGATAATCTTTCAAATAATCAAAATTTTGAAAGAATTTTATCAATGTTAACTCAATAAATTTGCGAACTCCATTCCATTATCAAAAGAATTCATTGAGCTGCTAGAATTCCATCTCTCCGGTTGGAGTTAGAAAACTTTCTCTGGTTTCTGTGTAAAGATTGATGTTGATCTTTCGAGATTTAGTCGCTCTTCTCCGGCGTTTTCTTTACTATCTCAACAGCTACGCATCTGAACTATTTCCATCAGCAATAATTCCTTCGAAGCACTTTTTAAAGAAAAAGTATCGATGCAACATAAATTATTGTGACATGATTTATATGTAAAATATCGCACTTCTTAACAAGATAATTAGCAAAATATTTGATTGAGATTCTAAATTTTCAAGATGAAAATTAAAACGCATGCATGTTTCAGTGAGCTTATCAAAGTGGCCTTTAAAATTTAATAGTTAGAAGATGAATATTTGGCTGCAATTTACATGGTAGCTATTTCACTTTTACATGTTAGTATTGATATTTCATGGGTTTTACAGATGATTGTTACGGTCTTCTTTTCATATTTGTTGGTTCACTTTCTGACAAAAGGAAGGTTCTGCGGCAAGCGTCTATTTAGAAATATGAATGTGTTGAACAATATTAATGATGCACTTCATTACCTATGTATTGAGCACAATATGTGATCGAATCACATGCAGCCTACATACACGTTTGCACATGTCACTTTCTTTTCCTTCTCGTCAATGTGTTTCTTGCCGTAATTCCATTTTGAAATTTCATTTGATGCATTGTCTCGAGTAAATTTAGCATTCTGAGTAACTTACTATCTTCCGCATAACTTCTTACCCAAGGAATTTAAAAGAAATTTTCTAAAGATTTTCCATTGCGGGCATTTGTTTACATTCACCAACATTAAACATTAATATAAGCAATGTTCAAAACAGTTAACTGTTCATAACGAAGGGAAAAATCGAACGGACAAAGCTGTGGCAACAGATTTCTTCCATCTTGCAAAAAATGTTGACTCTCAGAAATATCGAAAGTACGACAAGGCTCCGTTAGAAGACACTACGTTGGACTGGGCTCAGTTAAAATCGAATCATTTGGCGACCGATTTAGATGTCACTGTACTCTGCGGTCTGAATGTGCTCGCTCCTCAGACCTTGATCACCGTTTTCCTTCAAAAGTTGAACGACAGAGCAGAGAGTTGAGTTTCGAGGAAAGGCTGACCAAGGATATACAGTATACAGCTACGGTGCTTGTTATTAAGATAATGTTCTACATATGTAATGACAAATTTGACGATATTAGCAGAATAGAGCTTTATCTTAACTTGTGGAAATTGTCTTATTGATTCTTTTTAGTGCATCATTGTCCAAACATGCATATTCAAAGATTAATTGAAATTCAAAATTCAAATTTTGAATTGCTATTTATAGTAGCAAGATGAAAGAGATGGTCAAAACCGATGGTAATGGTGGAAAAGGCGCACACCAAATTTAAGATCATTGAAACACAAATCTGCCTTATTGTAAAGTTCCCACTATGAATCAGCCAGATTCTTATTATTAAATTAGAACACGTTCTTATTATGAATCCCAGACCGTGCTTTCTGAGAGAAGGACGGCGGTTCATATATTAGTCGAGACAAAAGGGTGAACTGTTGTCATTATCGTTCACATTGATGCAGACAAACAAAACCATGACATAACAAATTATACAGAAGTAGAGTAGTACATAACAAAAGGAATTAAATTGCTTCAATTGAGCACGACAATGGAGTCAACTCAGTAGATGAGTATTCAACTGTTAGTTTCACTTTGAGAAAATGATTTGAGCACAGCTGGACTTTGAGACTTCAGTTGATCGTAAGACATAGTAAGTAAGTTCTTGAAGAAGAAGCTACCATGCTACTACAGAGTGAAAGGGCACTAAATAGATGATATCAATTTCCTGATTTTCAATAGGCAAAATTTTGAAAGAAGAACGACTATGAAGATCACTTTCATGACTACAACAAGACTGAAATGAATCAAATGTTGATGGAAGACAAGAATGACCACAGGCA
>CAJQUW010001410.1:0-19172 GCA_907163375.1 Prostheceraeus crozeri | reverse complement strand
AGATATTTCCATACCACGTTGGCCTACCGAAGGTGCATTCAAGCACTTACAGAACTGAAATCTACGTGTAATCACAAGCATGAACTTTCTGCATCATTCTGTTTGTTGAATTAATTTGCATGACAAAACACAAAAATGTACTGACAACAATCATTATGCGATGACAGGTAATTAATATTTGTATTCTCCTATATTCTACGAGTGCAACATTTTCTAATTCAAACACTGAAACACTGTCACTGGTCATCGCGATAAGAAGTGTTTCATCAGTTTATCCAAGAACATCAGAATATATGAAACATGATATGTTTAGATAGTGGCTACTGAAATGGTATTCAAAAATGCCATGAAGTACCATGTAAATCCGGAGCCGTGGTAGAGAGTCGGAGTCAGAGCAGTAGTACCTGGACCACGGCTCCGAAATCTAGTACACCTCAGTAAGTGCCAAATTATATTGCAAGAGCATAGCAACATCACTCAATGAAGAGCTGTGTCACGATGTCAAGTTGCAGTGCTTGTGGTAGTATTGAACTACTCCGCCCATGAAAACGATGAAAGCTATTACTGATAAACCACTTGAAAATGTCGTAATTGTATTAATGAAGTGATCAGAAAGAGCAACTAAATTGTCGTCAAAATTGACCAACAAAGTAGAACGATGGCAAGATGTATGACAGCTTGCTGGTCACTTTTGATCACGTCTTCGGTTCGGCAGTTCCAACCGTCTTTACTCCCCGCCATCACATCAACGTCACACTTCGGAGGGCTAGCACTACACTAAGTCGGCACGACTTTGCAGCCATCAGGTTGTCGATCTTACAGTACATCTCGGCCAACTCGATAAAAACTCTGTTTCCCTCCCTGCAGTTGACCTTCAGATGGCTTTCGATACAGTATGCCTGGCATCACAGTATTTCCCAGGCAGCAGTGTCGGGTTGACAGAGAGACAACCACAAGACCGGGGGACACAATTCCACATGGAAAGAAATATAGCAGTCTCTTCTAAAGTTACTATTTCGGTAGAAGCAGCTCTGCAGTAAATGAGTGCGTACCCAAACCAAAGATCTTCTCCAGATGCACACACAGACCTAATGCACTCACATGCTATCATGTGAGTTTAGAACGCGCACGTACTGTGAGTCGCTCGTAAAGCTTTTTTGTTCGCACGGCACAGCTATGGAATCAGCTTCCCCAGACCACTTTCCGTGATCAACACAATCTTGATACTTTTAAGAGGCGTGAGAACAGGTTTCTGATGGAGACAGCTTAATCAGATTAGAAGATATGTTTATTTCCTTTTATTTATTTTAAAAAATTACAATTTGTTACTTTTTTATTGAGTAATCCCTGTCAGTAATTTTGAAGTTGTTTGCTGGCGAATGCCGGGAAGCTCTAGCATCGAACACGGCGGCTAACAACGAGCCCTAAAGTAAAACTTTGACAAATAGTTTCTACGCAATTCGCGTTTTCTTGGAGGAAATTACTTCTTCCTTGGCCAATCGTCTTTTCTTAAAGAGTCATTAGAGATCAACAATGTGTCACGAGTTACATTGTGGTGTGAGAATATCTGTTTACAATAAATTGGTTCAATAAGATTGATGTATCCAGAAACTGGAGCCTCATGATGCTGAAAACATCAAATTATTTCAATCATGTTTTCCATAACACTCGTGAGAGTTCGTGAAAAGGTGACTTTCAGTAATTTGACTGTCTTGATTTCGAATTAGTTGATTGAATACTAATAAATGACCTCTGATGCAATAAAAAAGGCGCTGATATCACAGTCTTTGTGTTGAAGACTAGAGATACTGGAATATTTAAAAGCAAAAGCTGTAATTCATTAAAAAGTGTTTGTTGAGAATCAGAAAAATTTCAACAAAAATAGCGTCAAACCCCGGGCAAGAACACTAGAAGTTCAGAAATCATAAATTATGGCATACATTCGAGAACGGGATATCTTCACATTCAAAAATGATACTGTTCAAAATGCACCTGTCAATTCATGATAAGACGTAGAAATCACTTGTAAAATAGAATGCGCACCACAAATCTGTGACCATTCATTTTCACAGCATTCATCAAGGTCTACTGAAATCTATCTATTACACTACAGATCAAGTTAGATTTTGTCGATAAATTCATATTCACTGATCCCGAAGATCGGCGTGACGCCACAGCAGAATTTCGGTCATCGCTATCCCGGCCAAACTTTCATATTCAAACCACTCACTAAGGACATGCGTGTACCCTCGCATTTCTAAACCAAAGATAACAAAACAGAAAGTTCAACATTCTAGTCACAGGTCTGTGGAAACACCATCACCATAAAAGCAATAATATCATTTATTTTTCACCGTGCGTATAATGTAGATATCCTGTCACTGCATTTTACCTGTAAAACATATCACTGCACGGGCGTGCAGTGATATCTTCATTATTGCGCTGGTTGAATTATAGATTTCTATGCGATTGAATTACATAAAACCCGCTTATTATTTCACCATAGAATTAGATTAGTCATAATGGTCATGATATCGGTGAAAAATAAAATTACCTACACAACTCGTGCAAAGATATCCATCTTTTGCTTTCTCCTCGATCAACATTCTCGTGCATAGATATGTTGACCTCGAAGAAACTATTATGAATTGTTACACCCCCATTTGCTAAGATTTCCTACATATCTATCTTCTGGAGGCTTCATTGAGAGCAAAAGAATAAATGCCCCAAAATTTCACCCTAAATGGACATTAAATCGCAACGTAGATGTTCATCAGCTTTCTCTTTGTGCGGGCTTTAGTGACGGAATATTCGGGCACAAGTGTATCATTTCTATATTGAGTGTCTACATTGGTCTATATAGTGTCTATATAGTGTATATATATTTCTATATTGGGATTTGAAACTGTAAAATTGAATCCATTTTTTGCGACATTGTTGTCTTCAAGTTGGACACAGACGGGAAAAGTCGATACCACATCAAATAAACCATAGACATCCGTTGAGGGTATAACAAAGTTCTATGGTAGAAGAATTGTAATCACTGTGGTAATACACATGTCATATCAATTTAGTCATACAGGCAGCTGATGCACGGTTTAAAGCTCGACTCAGATGGGTAATTACTATAATCTGAATGAATATCTGTTCCACCCGGCTTCGATGTCCATTGTGTTAAGGTTCGTACATCTTCTGATATTGAGCCGCAGTGTGCCGATTTGCATACCTCATAGATAACCTTAGCACAATGATATTACAATTCAGATCTCAGAGCCGCAATATTCTACGGCTTCGGGCCTCACGGACTTCAGTCTCATAGCCGTTCAGATATTTGAACTGCAATATTGTGTTGTATTGATATGAATACCTGCGCGAATCCAAGACAACGGCCTCGTTCCCAATTGAATGGGATTACACCATCAGGACTTTTGTTGTCTTACCAGAAAAGGCCCGCCAGTTCAGTTCTATTCGTCATTCCAGCAGAAACGAAAACCCGAGCTATAGTGTTAACGCAGTAAAAGATCTATGTTATAGGGACGGCAGGGAAACCTAGATGGCTATGCCAAGGAACAACATGGCAATTCGATGTCTACACAAAGCGCAAAGTATTCATCATGTGTTGAAATCCTGACAGTGATTCAATACTGTCATTTTATGACAAGCGAATAGAGAACAAGTCATGAGCAGTGGCAGGCGAGAATCGTGCGACTCAGTGTATGATTTGCCGAAAATCGCGCGATTCTGAATAGTTTGAGATTTTCTCATAATTCTCTCAGCAATCATAGCAATTCAGCAATTAGAAGTTTACAATTAGTCTAGCGGACATACTTATTGTCTTTCATTTCTGGACCATCAGTTTCACTGTTAATTCGATAATTTCTATCATGAAATACGTAGCCTCATTAGATATCAAAATTGTCACTGCCCTATTAATTAATGCGATACTCTATCTGTAAATGTTTGAGAATGCAGCATAACAAATCAAAACACTGAAATATCTCAGGAAGAGTCTTCTTTGAAATGAGTTTGATGATGAATAGCAACAAAAAGTCAATCATTTTACTGACAGGTGTTTCGTCTTTATGCAGACATAATCATAGTAAATTCAAAATGCACAGATACAAGCACATATTATGCACACAATGACATTGTTTCACTGCCAATTTTTTTCTCCGCGAAAGCGTGTGGAATGGTGTGAGCAGCATCTGTCGTGGAGCACAGAGGAATGGCGTCAAGTGATGTGGACGGATGAATCCCGTTTCACTTTGGATTTTCACGATGGAGTGCATCGAGTGCACATTAGAGTGCATCGAATAGTTGGTGGGAGGTATTCACCCTGCTGCATATCTGAGCATGACCGTTATGGTGGTGGTAGCGTGATGATGTGGGCCGGTATCTGGCAAGGAGGTCGAACTGTCGCAGTCATTGTGAATGAGAACTTCAACGGAGAGCGATATTTATCGAATATCATATCTCCAATCGTCATCCCAACGGTAAGTGAACTCAACCTCATATTCCAGGATGACAACGCTCGACCACACAGAGCTCATTGTGCAACAACAGCGATAGTAAGATCTGGAATTCGCATCCTCCATTGGCCTTCACGCTCCCTAGACCTGTCTCCGATCGAACATGCTTGGGATGAACTTGGTCGGAAAGTGAGAAATGTATATGATCATCCGCCATCAACACTGACAGCTCTTTCAGAGAGACTCATCAATCAATGGTCATTGCTGGATCAGGAACGGCTTGATCATCTTTGCGACTCGATGCCGATGAGACTTCAAAGCTGCATTTCAGTGCGTGGAGGACATACTCGATACTAATGTCTCCCATTTATTCAAATATAATGTTTTATATAAAATGCTATCTTATAATTCATGAGTGTGAGTGGAATAAAGTTCATATATTTGCGTGGAGCATTTTTTTATGTCAGGCAGTATAGATAAAGTATGTATCTGTGTGTTCAGTTTTGGCTTGCCACTTTACTTTAGATAGCCACTATACTTCAGTTTTACCTAATACTGGCGCATCTAGTATAAAATTACAAAAGAAATTGTCTCGCCTTTGCAATCGTTTTAATTTTCCGATTCGAACTGTTTTCTGTACCTTGAAACTTTCTTCCTATTTTTCTTTAAAGGGTCGCACACCCTTGCCACTCATGAGTGGCGTCGTTTATGAATTTCGTTGTCCTGTTGGTCAGAGCATATCTTACATTGCCAAGACACACAGACGATTGAGTGACAGGGTCACAGAATCAGACAGGTCGTCTCTTCTTCTGTTTGACTAGAAGGGAAGCATTGGAACATGTGACGTTAATGAAATGGCACAATTTCCTGACTAAATACCATAGCAATCGAACAATGAGCAGCCAGTTCAACATTAAACACGTCAAATTGTGCAAAGTTTCAGTGACTGTTATCAACCGGATCACACAGCCAAGAGACACAGACGATATCAAGTTCTACAGAGAAGTCTGTGAACGTTTTTTCATGCGCCTGCTAACTTTTTTTAAAGTGATCGGAGGGCCCAACATTATCGAGAAAACTTTTGCGCAATGATCCGAATTCTTCGAATCTGAAGGAATCGTGGCGATCGGAGCATTTTGAAGGAATTCAGAGCAATCCGCAAGCGACGCACGACTATTTTTCCTATCTCTGTAAGGTATTAAAAATGTATTTTTGTCCACTTATTAAGTTCCTGCATGTGCCATCTGTTTGAATCAGTTTGCACTTCTAGCAAAGTGATACGATTAAACAATCTAATTCTGTGGACAGGGTGCTCGAGCATAAGAAAGATATCAATTCCAGCATTTATACCCATCGTTTAGAATGTGATTGCTCCTGTAATTTTGCTGATTTTAGAATTCTTTGTCAATGTCAATATGATAATGAATTATTAATCAAAGAATCGATTTTCATTCATGACTGCAAGCCAAAAGTGAACACACAGATACACACTGTATTTAATTCTCTAAAGTTGTTTGGATTGTGGATATCCATGTACCATCGATTTGAAGCTTATCTGAGTGCTATGATTGACTGCAACTGAATCGCTCTCTTGTTTATTATCTGTGCTTGTATCTGTGCATTTTGAATTTACTATGATTATGTCTGCATAAAGACGAAACACCTGTCAGTAAAATGATTGGTTTTCTTAAACGTTAAAAGAGAAAATAGAAAAATAGCATTATCTCTTCCTCATCAAGCAAATTTCATTGAACAGTCACTTAATAAAAAAGCGCCCGATTGATCGCACGATAAATCGAGCGGAATCGATTGACTGCGCCTGTCACTGGTCGTGAGGAATACGTCGATGCTACAATAATAATAATAAAATCTGTAAATTGAAGATTGTAGATTAACAATAAATGAAATAGCAAATTTAAAATCTCCAATTGACAGAAAAACAATCCTTTTTTGGAATTTTCTGTATTGGGTCACTGGTCATTTCAGGTTTTATGGTGTACTTTTTCCCTCTTTCAGTAGAACTTGCTACAAGCTGGAGCTGGAAAACACTGAAAATGACTCGCTTTTCTTCCTTATGGGGTTGCACTTCAGTATGGTTGAGTTTCATCTCATTCGCTGGAAAATGCGCATTTTGCATTTCACCGTGTCGATGTGCGTGATATGGATGTTCTTTCTGAACTAAACTAGGTGACATCTTATTAAGGCAGTGTTGTATACATATCTGCGGATTCCCGGTCACAGGCAGATGATACTATGCGGTCAGTGAGTGGGAAACGATCATGCGTTCACATAGGTTCACAATAGGCGGTATCATGAGGAAGTAGACCATATGGGGTTTGCCTAATACTCATCTACGCATAGGGCAAACTCATGGCTCATACTATCGCTCTCAATGGGTCCAGATTGAGCGGATCATGGTTTAGCGGGTCAGACATGTGTCTGCTAGGCCATATCGTACCTTAACTCTTTGGGCTGCGGTTCGCACACGACGGGTCATAGGGTGGGCACAGATTACTCATGGGAATACAAATCGAAGCATGCTCAAAATCGTATCGAATTCATTACTGCATATTATCGCTCGACTCATCTCATCGCTCCTACAATCAGGCTCAAATCGTCATGCTCATACGATCGGTCATTGGGACTCTCACCGAAATCCCAAGGCGACTCATCATGGAGTCTCGATAAGGCAATGGACTGGCTCATGGTTGTATGCCTCAGGTTGATGGTTGGGGCAAGTCGCATATACTGGGCAGCGAAGGCAGCAGTTCTAGCCCAGCTCAGCATGCATAACCTTTCACATTGACATGCAACGAGCACTTCAGCGCGGAGTCTGGATCGGGTCCTCAGACAGGATCAGTCATAGCAGATCACACTATGTTCGGGCAGCACAGAAACTTCATTGGTGGGACATGGAGCTCATCCCAGCTGCATCACATGTGGGGGAAAGGGGGCATGCATATTACACATGGCTGCCGGTCATGGGGAGTTCCATCATCACGATGGGGGTGGTCGTGTGGTAAGTCATAGGGATTGGGCAGAGGGTTGCTCAACGTCATGCTCAGTTATATCCTACATGGGGGGGCCTATTCATCATATTGGGTTACTGGAACTCACTCACTTCATCGCGCTTCAGGTCTTCAGGTGCTCTCAACGGGTCATGGCTCATTGATGGAGGCGAATAGGTTACAACTCATCATGTGGGGGGGGCAAGGCATCAGTTGATATCTCACTCAAGTGCGACATCTCAGATTAGGACTCATATATCCTCAATCTTGGCACATGATTGTAACATGGAGAGCCTCATGGCAAGCGGAGGGCACACAGTCGTTGTTGCATGCGGATCGTCGATGGTGGGTTGGGGAGGTGGAACGGATTTGGGGCTGGGGGGGGGGTGGGGTGATGTCATCAATAGGCTCATTGGCATCATAGCATCGAGGATCGATATCTCATATCGTCAGCGGAGTTGGCAGACATTATGGTATCTCATACCAATGCATAACGACGTTGCCCATAGCCAGTGCATGGCACTCATGTTAGCTTGGTAGCAGAAGATCTGTCAAAGGGCACCTCATTCATTTAACTGGTGTGATTGCATAACTCTGGTGAAAGAGCACGCCAAAATGACTGGGGTTTTTATTGAGAAAGCACGCTGCTGGCCCAGTTAAGACATAGAATCAGCAGCCCAGACTTCAATAATTGACAGCCCATCAGTCAATGTTTTCTAACAAAAAATCTTTTATGATGCACGAATGGACTTTGTACTGAATGCAGTGTTCGCTAACACGATTCTTCGCTGTATGTTCTGGAACATTTTTCGATTTCGATTTAGCAAATGAATATGTGGATTGCTCAGTGCCACAAAAGATGCCATCATCAGGGTTTCAGAGATCATGCTCAAGTCCTGAGATGTTCAACGATCCAGTCAAACGAATTAATGCCAACATAAAAAGCAGAGGACCTAAAGGATCGCCTTGCTGAACACCAGCAGATAACCTCAGCGTTCCAGTTGAATGTCAGAGATACGGCCATTACTGTCTGTAATGCCACGCTGCGTAAAGTAATAATTCTGGAGAATTCTTCTCACATTGATCTATAACCAGTGGCGTCGCGTGCTCCCAGACCATAGGCCTTCACTCGGCATTGAAATGCTATCTCTATACCAGTCATTTTTTATGTTACAACATTAATTTTCATAAAAGATGAATTTTTAATACCAATTTCCTGAACATTTTTTAAGGCCAAGTAAATTTGCAAATGAGAAGTGATTGCTCATGTCGCTTAACCGCCTTACTCAAGGAGATGAGATTTCTATATCCTTTCTGTCCAGATCACATTTTCTCGAGAAAAAAGGAGGCAAGGTCAACAGGTTCTTTCGTTTCTCACGGCCGGTCAGCCACTCACATGTTTGAAATTTGGATGCATTAAAATGTCTTGTGTATTTCTTATTTCTTTCTCTGTGAGTACTTTCAATTTTAATATCAGGTGTTGGCCTACCTTGCTTGACGACTGTCATCTTTTCAGTATATTACCTTCGGACGAAAGGCGTAGTTACGATCTCATCTGCAGTGCTAAACATAGCGTCACATCAATGACGCAAAAATAATTACGGAATTCTGCCAAATCTAGGTGTTCGAGTCAGATGCATTACTCTGCATTCATTGGAGAACGCTCATCATCTGATCGCAGTCTTGTCTGAACGTCATCCATCTGCTACTGTTGACGTGATGGCCTCTCTCACATTAAGCGAAGCCAAGAACAATTGGGTTGCGCTTCCCTTACTATATTTAGGCACCGCGCCTCGATCAAGAATTGCGTAGAATTTCATTGCAAAAATTGGAGAAGGCAAAGCAGCATGTCTATCGGGAAAGCCAATATTGGCGCGGGCGCGCGCGCTTACTGCCTCACACGCACACAAATCTCTTTCGCTGTCTGAACATCAGTGCTCCGTCTGGACACACGACCAGCTTGTGTGTCTAATTGTTCGAAGAAAATAGCAGTGATTCGAGCACGTGCTGCAAAACTGTTCAGTCTTGAGGGTGAGAGTCTGATTTAGAGACGGAAAGCTGTGCACAGTTATCACGAGAAGCTATCGAATTTAAGTGAATGATGACACTTTTCATTTTTATAAATGTTGGCAAATAATTTTTGAGGATACGCCGAAGGCCTCGCAGGTACGGAGAAGACGCCACTGTCTATAACACATTGTCAGTAGTAGATTCAGTGGACGGTTGTGAAAACGCTTGATCAGAAAAAGTTGAATTTCCTGAATTACTGTGACATCGTTTCAGATATGTCTTTCTATATAAGACTCCGAAGCGAGTTTGTCAGAGATGCAGATAAAACGCCTGCTAATGAAGGCATTACACCAATTATCGTTGAATTGGCAATCAAATTATAGAAGTTCAAAGACCTTTCTGTCACAACTAAAAAATAAGATTTAATCTATAATCTACATCCTCCTTATCCTGCTTGAGCCAGGAGATTTCTCTGGAAGATATTTCATGTTTGTTTTCACTATTTTGACATTGAAACACCAGGCAATCTTAAAGCTATTAATTATGTTATTAACATAAAAGTTTGCAATTTCTCTTAAACATGATTCAACCTATGTTACTAACAATGACAGTTTGTTGAAGTGTCTAGCCAGACGCTTATTCTCAATGATGCTTTTCATCTGAGTATTTCATCTGAACAGCATCGCCGTGTAAAGCAAACCACGGACACGAATCACATGCACTTCGTAGAGGCGATACAAATGAAAAAGAGCTCTGAATAATTTGAGAAAATGTCCACCACCATGCGAGTTAGATATTCTCATGTTGATTAAGTTCTAGATACCTTGTTCCATGTGTTAACATATATACAGTGACTACGGATTGAGGAAAATCAACACTTACCCACGGTAACCAATAGAAAGATGTGTTTTTGAATAGCACAATATCCTGTGGATAAGATTAGGTGAGAGGAAGAGGGATATGGTAGCGGAAACTTCCAGTTTATGAGTTTTGGAGTTAGTAAGGATAACAAGGTACGCTTCGCATGTGTTAATGACCTCATTGATGGAAATAACAATCGTGTAGGTTAGAGATCTAGAGAGGACATTTCTTTAACTTCTGATGTGAACCAAATCGTCTTCATAATCTCATGAGTGATGTCGAAAATGTCGCATTATCAAAGGCTGTTACAAATGTCAAAGAAAGTTTCATTTTATGACTGAATTTCGCTCCATTTGTTGATTGATTGTTCTTAACGATCATTGAAAGAGAAGATATTCTGGCCTACATTGTATAACTTTCACAAACGACCATCAAATCATTCACGTTAGAAAACTGAAAATTCGTCAAGAATGCTGCGCTGCGCATAACTTTGTTTGCCAGCATCATTTACAGATCAAAATCATGCAGAATTTCGAAATCAATAGAATAGTAGAAACTTTTATTAATTGAAAAACATACATGCGAATTATACATAAACTAGTGATGCAAAATTTCCTTGTAGACTATAACTTATTTACAAAATGACCTTAATATCATGAAAGAAAGAATAAAAGGCAACATCAGTGAAACAAAACGGAAAGAATTTATGATTCCACAATCGCAAAGATCTTGGCTACCTGCATTGGCCCCCATATGCAACAGCAAAGCACGGGCGTTGGCACGCTGTAAACAAAGACTCAGTCTTCCGTGAATACCTCTGTCTATTCCATCACGTGAGGACGCAGATTGAAGGGATAGGCGAGAGGCAATTCTTTGGAAGACTGATCGAGCATTCTTGCCCCAACTGCCGTTAACGTAAACTGAGTAGAGTAGAAACTCAGAATTAATTAAATCCCTAATGTGTATACAGCTTCGATTATATATTTGAAGTATTTTCAACACTTCTTGCATAAATTGCTTTCAATCCACTCAGACGGTTTGGATACATGTACTTTTAAAAATCAGTAGTGCAGTATTATAGCAGAATGTCTTGAGACTATCTTATCAGCTTGTTTGATGAGTTACATATTCTCTCACTGAATGAATGAGAAACTGGTATATCCGTTTCAAAAAAATGCAATAACTAAGCTAGTGTTCCACAAAAATGGAATAATTTTCATGCTTTTCATGAACAAAGCAACAAAGTTAATATTTGGTGGCTGAACCCTTGACGTTGAATCCCGGAGGCACGGAGTCAACTGAACACACGAGCACTTTCATGAAAGGTTAGCGATGTGAGGCACATTGAACCATCCATGATTAGGCACTTTGAACATGGTTCATACCGCCCCATTTCGATGCTCATATTTACTTTTATTGAGTGAACGATGTGATCATGAGTTTTGACATGTGATCATCCTACAAATTGGTCAACAACGCTATGAAATTGACTATTTAGAAATGCTTGAACAGTTTATAATTCGCTTTTTATGCGCTGTAATTCTTTTCGATAACAAAACACCAGCCCAGCATGGCGAAGAATTAACAGTGATAAAAGTTAATTGATAACTTGATATAAATCAGTGACTCTCAATTCAACACGATGTGGGTTTGAATTACCACTGGAACCTCCTTGCCAGTCAAAACACAATTGTTATTAATGCTCATTGCTTTGGTTTTTGACATTTTTTTTGTCTAGGCCTACTCGTGTCTATATATGTAATGCGTAATGCTTACAGACATGCTTTGATGATCACAATGATATATGTCATATTGCATATCAATACATTTATCATTATTGCTCCTACCAAGGCTCTTCTATCATGAATAATGCAATTAATCTGAGAACTCTGATGGTCTATGAATATTTTTCATCAGAAATTAATATGCATTTTTTTATATCAAACATTTGCTATCATTTTTGCAGATAAAAATCTTCATCTATGAATTTTGTTGTCTGATTTTGATAATTCATGAACTAAAGCTGTAGATCTGATATGTAAAGGCGAATAAGGTTGAACAGAAGAGCAATGCATAAGGATGCCTCACACATACGACACATTGAACAACTCTGGTAAGAAATTTTAAATTCAAACTGTGAGGAGTTGAAATGACACAGAAGCGTCCAGCAACTCTGACATTACTTTGTATGGCCTCAACTTTTTATCCGAGTTTGATTTTCGTTCATTTGATTCAGCATATTGAAGCTATTGAGAAAAGTTCAAAAACATGTTCAATGTGCCCCACTTTCCCTGCACGTCAGTCCCACAGAACAACAACAAACCCTCTCCTAGCCTGCGATTGCTCGGTCAATCTCCGCAGTGGATTGAGTGACGAGTGGCTCAGAATCAAGCGTCGACCAGTTCCAATAGATTTCCAAATGTCATTTATTCTATTCTTCTGGAATGGCCTTTGTTCTAAGATGGTGCTGTAATTCGCATGTAATTACTTCATAACACGATATAGCTTGCACAACCACTACACATGATCTCCCGTAGCCCACGTTTGATCTCTCATCGATTTCTTTCAAGCAGGGGAATGCACACAAGTTTGGATATTTTATCTTTCTTCAGGAAACAGATTTATTCTATTTTGTGAATAGTACCTTACTTACTTTACTTTACTTTTTCGTTTTTCGTCGTTTGTTCCCGATTACACCAGGGTTGGACGTTCCTGCGATGACTTTCTTCCACGCTTTCCGATCTAGAGCAGTGTCCTCCTTGACCTTCAGTTGTTCTAGGTCTTCTTTGACACAGGAATACTACGTTTTCTTCGGTCTTCCTGGTGGACGGCGACCGTCAATCGAAAGATGGTATACCTCACCGATGATGTTATCAGTTGCTCTCCTTACATGCCCGAACCACCGCAAGCGTTTCTTCTGACGTAGGGGCGAAATAGGAAGTTCGGGTATTTCCCGCACAGTCTTGCCACTTCTTCAAGGTGGCGGGGGGAGGCCGCGGGGTGGTTGGGGGTACCTTGATCCCTTGTAGTCAGCTTGACATAGTGCCCATATAACGCAGCATTCGCCTATCCCAACGGGCCTCTTAGCTGCTCTGTCAATTTTTGAGTGAGTGGCCACGTTTCTTCTTCTTCTGCACCAATTAAGTTAGGACGGATCTTATTGCACAACACTCGTATACGTTGTGCCCTGTAACCTCAAACGGAATGATGCCTTTGTTTTGTCAACCAGGCTGACTAGCTCTACCGCCACTTCTTCCACCGATTGCAATGCGCGCTCTGACGGCACTTTTCCGTTCCGGGCTTCTCCTATCAAGGACAATCCCCAAGATAGCAGAAATCTTGCCACCTCTTTCCACCGTCATGCCGTTGATTTGTCTAGGGAGGTCATCGCGCCGTCTGCAGATTTTGCCATTCACACACTTTCGAACAAACTGGAAACTGTGGAACTCCCATTGAGGGCACGAAGTCCGGAACAACTTCTTGTGGCACCACATTTTGCACGAAACACAGAAGATTCGAGGTTTACCCCCCGAACGCTTCTCATGCAGCAACTGCTAAGGGCCATTTTCCTGACTGCCGTCTGACTCCTTAAGGACTCTTACCGGTGACAAGGACTTTTGACCTTGGTTTCCCCCGCTGATCTTCAATTCCTCGCTTTTCCCAGCTGAATGGTTTTCCACGCCATCGAGTTTCCTTTGAAAACGTCTTGTTTTGGACGTTTGCCGTCAGCACTAAGTCATCGGCATAGAGTAGCTCCCACGGACCATCACGTTTGCTATTCCTTTGCCACTTTTCCCTCCTCCATTAACTGTGATGAACCTGGTATTACTTTAATGATCAGCCTTATTAATAGAGCATTTTCTGAAGTGTGATCACATCATAAACTACCTGACACTGTAAGACCTGAATATAATCAAGGGCAATGATCATATAGAAAGCTTTAAAGATGTAAATGAATCCACATCAACATTCAGATTCAAGAAATGAATCATTAAATCATGCCGATGAAAATTACATTACAACTTGACATTTCAGCCAAGAAGCACGATAAGAATCTCAAAAATTTTCCATGAAGACTTGAATTTATATAAATGCGGTTCATGACATTTTCCGTGATTATCAACCTAATGTCTTCCGCCTTAATTTAGATGGCTTGTTAGTAAATGTTCCTTCCTTTTGATATCCAAACATGTTTACATACGTCACTTATATAGGAGAGTCATCTCGAGTAGTATATAAACCACATGATCAAGTTGGCAAAAATTTAGCTTGCCTAAAAAGTTATCACATATTTTATTAGACCTCATGAATCGTAATCGCCTCATAAACCCTGAATCTCTGATATAAAAATTGTTCAGTGCTTATGATTGGACATTTCTTGAATCGATACTCCTTGTTACTCTATGTTCGAGAGAGTTTCAAAACTTGTAAAGCAGATGATAGGCAATCACTAAATCCCTCAACATTTATGACACAATTCCAGGTCTCTCCTTCATGATAGCATGTCCTCTCTACACGAATATTACAAAGAAGAATCGCATTCTACGATGAGAGCATTATATCATTATGTTCTTGTTATCAAAGATCATGGAATGAGTCAAGTCAAAAGGGTCAATTTCAAACCAGGATGATGAGTTAGTTATGGAAACAGACTTTCAGTTTGACTGTAAAACTGCTAAATTTCGCAGCTCCATGAGGCTAGAAAAATGTGATATCCCGATACTGGTGACTTCAAATGGAGAAAATATGGTTATGAACTTGAAGTTTCAAGTGATCTTGCTGTAATAATAAAAATGCCGGATATCTGAAACCCAATTGAGTTTGTCAAATGTGAACCTCTGTCGAGTTCAAATCAGTTTAACCGTAATTCTACAAAATTTTATCATTTAGGCCCTTCTCTTGGACGAATCACTCGATATCTACTGTGTCTGTTGATGATGATATCGGAATAATGTTGGGTTTTCTCATAGAAATCGGCAATGCCATCAAAGGATGATTCATAGAAAGTTTGAACTTGCATTTACAAACATCTAAGGATCATCGAAGAAAACAGTGGATAAAGTGATGAGAATACAAAAGATTCGATGATCGCGCTAACATTCTCTTTCGAGATCGGAGAATCCATGGCTTTAGTAGCTCAGGGTGAAAGGCCTCAAGTCAGTGGCTCTGAGTTTTGTTCAGCTGCCATTGATTTGAATCCATTGTTTCTTAGTTGAAAAAACGAAGAACATTGCTCATCATAAGCAATCTTCATGTTTAACGACAAATCTGGGGCCTGTTTCAATTTGAGGTACCTAACCTTAGGATTCTTAGAAATGACGTTAGTGCATTTCAAAGTTGAGGCTAGGTTCCTTAAGATGATGCTAGGTCCCCTAAAGTATCTGAGGTGGTGACTCAGCATCAAGAGAAACTTATATACGTCATTCGCTTATATTTGTGCTCGTGATATTCGTAGATTTTCGTTTCCGAAACATCATTTTGCAGAAATAAAATCTCTATACATGGGCTATTTCTAGGAAAATTCGCGAACCTTGCATACCTAAAGGTTAGTACCTAACGTCATGGTCCCTTTTAGGTGGATGAAGCGTATTTAACGTAAAGGCAGCATTATCCTAAGGGACCGTAGGGTACAAAAGCGAGCTCCCATTCCCGGTATTTTACAAACTATCAACCCAGTTCAATGCCTCTGTCAGGCACGAGGTCAAATAGATAGCTTATCTAACGTAATGAATCTGACCATTAAAAAGGAAGCCTTTAAAGTCATGAATGATATCGGAGACCGAATGACGGTCCATTTAAACTGCAGGATGTGTATTGGAAACAAAAGATGCATGTAAATCATAACGGATGTGGGACTCAAAAATGGGTTATAAAGATCGGCCGTTGGTTCTCAAGATGGTGCATAAAGTTCCTCGATGACAGGCATCCCATTGGCCCACATTTTGTAAGTGAGAATTAAACTGTAACTAGGAGCGTGGGAGGCGGGTTTAAAACAGATGATTACATTATCGATGTGAGAGTAATGAAATCCCACAATATAAAACGAAATGCAGACACTTTCTTTTTTTACTTCTAATGATGAAGTATATCAAAGTGTGTCATGCATTGCAAAGCTTCATGAACTATAGGTTCAATGATCGGTGATTATCGCCTGAATTGAACGTAGTGAATATAATATAGCCCAGAGTGTAAATGTCAAATGCCGGGTTATAGGCACTCATTCGTTATCCTACCGCTTCTGCTTAGTTGCGAAGATAGCAAAGGAATTATCGTAATAACGTGTATTATATTAATTAAAATATTAACGCCACATAAATTTTCCACGAATATATGGAATAGCGCAAATTTTTCTTGTGCAAACAATTTATTGGAGCTTTCATATGTGGTCTCGACTGACCTAAACTAACACACTTTGAGAAACTGAAATATTGCGAAAATTATCTGTGGAACATACGTTTAATATGGTATAGGTTTATTTCCAAAATTGAACCACAACTTGCCAACTCGAGAACTTCATTTCAAGAAGTGCATTTTCCTTTTGCAAAATTATTTTTTTTTGGAAACTGTCTGCACATATTCTTTAATTGCCGTATTTTTTCCTATATCACAAAGAAACCTACCTTGTACCATATAAAGACTCACTTTTCATTCAGCGTTCGATATATATCGAAACATCAACTTTGCAATGACCAGTAAATAGGTTAGGTAGCTGATTAGATAGGTGTAGAGCTACCTTACTCTTTACCTCAAGTTTTGTCACCTAACATAAGATTGAAAGAGGCTAAGATACTAAGTACTTTAAGATATTTCGCTCTTTTCATGATGTAGAATCATTCTGCTAGGTAAGATATCTATTCCACCATGTGACAGCGAATTGTTTGTTATTCGATCAGACGCTTCAACGGTGCTGCTTTGAAATTGTAGCGCCTATCCATAGAAATCCGGCTTTTCGCTTTGTTTACTGAGACTATATTGGACAACAGGTGTTTGTTGATGGAAATTTCGGCTGGGTGCCAATTGCTAGATCTTTGAAAGAGTCAAATCACTGAAACATGCAACAGTTGTAAATTCTTCCCGTGTGGCGATTTACTCCTGTAATAGTCCGGCAGCCAGAACGAGTTTCTGCAGGGAACGAGGCAGAATATGAGACTTTCACAGAATGATGTACACCTCATAGTCCGGCAATCAGCACGAGTTTCTGCAGGGAACGAGGCCGAATTATGAACTTTTTTTTTCAACAGACTGATGTACACCTCAATAGTCCGGCATTCAGACACGAGTTTCTGCAGGAACGAGCCGAAAGTGAGACTTTCACAGAAAATGATGTACACCCCTGTGCTACTACGATGCGCCACGGATCGGCCGAGTCTCTAGTGATTCCATCCCTTCCTTCCCGTCTTGTCAGACAGATCAAGAAAAAAACCACATGTAAATCCAATGGACGCAGATTGCATTGTTGGCTAAAAATAAATTTGGATGTTTTCCCTATTCTTCCCCCCCCTCTGATTAAACAACAAGTACCAAAGCCCAGAGTCATAATTTTTGGCATGGAATGTCTTCCAGGTCCTTTCCTTTGATGTGCCTGTGCTTTTTAAAATCATGCATCTAATCGGCAATGTATACGTGAAGAAGTGGTTGAAAGTGGGATAAAGTTGCTCAAAATGTCTGTGTTACACGACCTAAGATGCTCGCCGCCACCAAGCTAAATGTGTTTAGCTTTAGAGACAAGGGGTGCAGGAAAATGAAATGAAATGACCTGAAGACATTCCATGCCAAAATTATGACTCTAGGGCGTTAGTATTTTTCGTTTATATCAGAGAAAACATCCAACATTTTCATTTTAGCCAAAAACTGACTGCGATCTGCGGTCCCCATTGGATTCTTACATGGTCGTCTTTTTGATCGCTGGCTGACAAGAAGAGGAACTCACTAGAACTCGGCAAGACGTGCAATTCGTAGTAGGCATAGGGTGTACATCATTCTGTGAAAGTCTCATTGGCGGCCTCGTTTCCCCTGCAGAAACTTCGTTCTGGCGCCGACTATAGGTGTACATCATTCTGTGAAAGTCTCACTTTCGGCCTCGTTCCCTGCACAAACTCGTGCTGGCTGCCGGACTATGAGGTGTACATCATTCTGTGAAAGTTTCATTGTCGGCCTCGTTCCCTGCACAAACTCGTGCTGGCTGCCGGACTATGAGGTGTACATCATTCTGTGAAAGTCTCATTGTCGGCCTCGTTCCCTGCAGAAACTCGTTCTGGCTGCCGGACTATAAGTTGTTTTGTCAATTAATGCTTTCATATGTGAAGAGAAATGATAATGGCCGCGAATATTTACGAAGTTCACAGATAAGCTGCCGGTGCCTTCCAACTGTCAATCACTAGAAGCCACCATCGTGTAGGTACCGTCGTCATGATAGCGCATGTCCGTCCACGACCTTCTATTGTTTTCATTGTCCATGGCCGTTCTAGTCATTTATTATTACAGAGTATCGGATTTCTATGCGCTTATCCACCTTAAGGGAGAATGACATTAGGTTCCTGACCGTAAGGTAGTAAGGTTAGGGACCTTGAATTGAAACAGGCCCCTGGGTTTGAATAACGCTGAAGGTTGTGCTTTGGTAGGCATCTAATGAGTGTGTCACTTAATTTAACATCAAAAGCGCGTTGTCACAATATGTCCTGTTTTCACGTAAAATTGGGATTTTTCACCATTACAGTAGACACCAGTTACGGAACTGACTGTTAAGATTTCCGGTCAGCAGATCTTCATTGCTGTACATTAATTCCGACAACATTAATTTAGCACATTCATGTAAACAAATGAA
>CAJQUW010001408.1:77500-147846 GCA_907163375.1 Prostheceraeus crozeri | reverse complement strand
GAATGCTGTGTATGCCTATTAGACCTATCACGATTGCGCCTTATAAAGCAATCACACTAAAAACAACCCATAGGCTAAAGACAAATCCTGAACAAAACCTCAAATCCAACCATAAAGCAACCAAAAATTTCTCTTTAGCCAGCCCAAAATAATAAATAAAAAAATAGCCCAAAAAATAATTTTATAAACAAATAACCAAAACTGATTTTTATTCTACATTTATTTTCGCGTAAATCGCATGATAAAAAGATAGCAATTCGAAGTCGTAGCCTATATGCATCCCAGTTATATCCTAGTCATAGCACCTGTTCATGGATATCCATACTCATCCTAAGCTAAATCTTGCATAAACCTATAACTTCAAAACTTAAACTTAATCTCGATGTCAAGCTTAATATTTGTAGTGATGGTTTACATACATCAGTTTTTCATAAGGTTGAGCAATTTTGTTTTGATGTTATTGTTTTCACTTTTCCTGACAGTCTTCTTACTCTTCATATGGGTGCGAATGTCTTTGCCAGTCAAGTTCTTCGTTATCTTAGGATATGTTCTCATCTGCCGTATGCCATTGTTAAAGCTAAAAGCACGTTTAAAGTTTTTGTGAAACGCGGATATGAAGCCTGCAAGTTAATCAAATGTATGGAGAGACTGTTGAAAAAGCATTTTTTAGTTTTGTTTAAATTTGGTTTGCAGTCAGCCAGAGAATTTTGTATTTTGTGTGGCTTCATTTAAGAGTGTTATCATTGTTAAGTCATGTGTGGGGTCCGCCTTTTTGGCGGGGGTCCGCCAGCTAGGGTTTGAGCGTACAAAATGTTAAAGGACCCGAAACGCGACCTAGCTGGTCATTTTGCTGATGAACCCCTTCTATGTTTATTCTTTTCTGGTATGTCTTGTATAAAGATTGTAAATATGTTTTATTGTTCGGTACGCCATCTAAGTATTGTTTCTTTCTTTTATATTACCCGATGACCGGCGTGAACGCTTTCAACAGCCCTTTTCAGGGCTACACTTATTAAGTATTTATTGTTTATTGTATATTATTGTTCATTCGAAGTGCACTAACCTGACTTTTCCCAAAAAACGTGTATGCATTAAAAAACTTAAAAAACTTAAAAAACGTGTCTGTCAAAGAATCTCATGTAGTCTACCGGTAGCCTACGACAACTTCCGTAAATCCTTAGACTTGATAAGTCAATAAAATTAATTGGATATAGGCCTACACGATCATAAATTCATCATAAAGCATGCACACGTGTATGCATGCCAGCATAAATCTACGTAGGGAATGAGACCAGTGGAGACAGTTGTGTCCCCTCTATTTGACATTCACACTAATCCGGTTAACTATTTCAAGTAGGTCTATTCTAGTTCTACTCCAATTCATGATCTTGTAATGTGAATATAAGAGAATAACCGTAAAGTCGCAAGTAAATACTTTCATGATGTTTTCAGCTATTGATTCTTGCTATAGAATCAGTGTGATAGCTGGAAGCAGTTTCGAAATTTGAATTTAGAATCGTGTCTATTGCTGACTATTTAGGCCTACTCAAATTGTACCTTAGGTATAGATTGTCACCTTACTGAATTCATCATGAGCACTGTGAGATGTTAAATTGTGATTACATGTGCTCAGCAGACCATTCATGTAAAAAAATAAATGAAAGCATGCATTTAAATATGTATATTAACTTTAGGTTGTCGCATCGACGCAACATCGACTCCCTCAAACTCGGCTACAGGGTTCTTAATAGTAATAAGATTGTGGTTAAACCCACATAATGTATTTTAAAAGAACCAAATACAACCACCAGAACCGAAAGAAATCAAATTTTCGAGAAATTTTTGAGTGGACAAAGAAAGCGGATTACTGTTGCTGGATTTTACCATAAACATATTGACAATATGCAATAAGACACCCTGTGCAGGAAATGCCTGTATTTACATTTGAGTAGTCATAAGTCGAGTAACAGCACATCCTTCAACGTGCGGTACGTTTTATCATTGAGCTGCAGATATATTGCAGCGACAAAATAAAGCGTCTAGTCAGATGAGTATCAGAGATAGCCTACAGCGGGCTTCTACACTGTCTGACAGAATGGTCCGTTTCATATATTTCAGAAAACGTTTATTATCACTAAAATTGTTGTGCAAGGAGCACTTCGACTTTTGGCTGGAGAGACAATAAAGTTGGCAGAATCAAATGCTCTCAAAAAGTCTTTGAGCGATGTCATGTCGAATACATTGGCGTTGCTATAGCGCGCAGAACATATAGATGTGCCACAAATCAAGTCCAAATGGACGCTAAAACCCCAATCTTCTAGACATCAAATCTATGCCCTTTGTGTGGATAGGCACCTGTTCAGCTGTCTGACATGTGCTCTTGTCCTGATCAGAGGAGCTGTGGTTAGAAAGACAGGATCGTCTAGTTGGACTAAATTTGTGTCACATCTCTGTTTATCTTTGAATTGATTAGAAATTTAACAGCTGATTATCAATTGATTAGAAAATCTAGTAGCTGTGAACCTCAAAAATGCACTCAGTTGAAGTCGCACTGCTACAATACTTAACTGTTCTGTGCATCAGTCTGTCGCTTGAAATTACAAAGACGATAATTTTGTCGTATTAAATGAAATTTTATTTTGTGGAACTATCAGCTATTTTTGTACACAATATTGTAACTATTGATTGTTTTGGTATCATGAGTGTTTATCCGTTTAACTATTTGTCTGTATAGGTATATAGGGCCTATGGCTATTTGTTACTAACATTTGTGAATAACATTAATTAATTCAGTGTAATGAATTGCCGTAACTTAGGTTCGTTTGTGAATATTTTGCTTAAATTGAAAATAATTCGAGAATTCAGCTGCTTCTCAAATTTTCTCATTATAATTTTTTGGGACTTAATGGCAGAGGCAAAAGGTTGTTTGAATTTGAAAATTAAATTAATTTACCACTAAATATTCATTCACAGGTTGATCATGAACATGCATCATCAGTAGGCTACAGACAATAATTGACGCTTAGCTAGGTGAATTTTTTACTGACAAACATTTTTTAAACAAATTGCATTAGAGCAAATATTTCATTCATTCCTAATTACTTTTTACTCGACTGTGGTTAGTGCCTTGATTAATCAGAAATAAAATCAATTGACATTGATAAATATCAATATCTCACCATGATCAAGCAATAATAGCACCAACTGTACATTTTCTATTTCCTAACGCACAACAATTCAGCATGGCCTAACTGTTAGGCATATTAGCTTACAATTATTTAATATAATTTTATTCAGTTCACTCTTTCCATGCCTTTGATTGCTTAGCTTTAACGCGCTTCCTTCTTCACTTTTCACTATTCACTTTTATTCTCTGTCTTCCATCTTCCTCTTCTGGACACCTTCGGATTGTCCTTTCTTCTTGCGGCTAAAACAGATAAGTTTTTGGTTAATGCGCATTGATGAGAACGCTGAATTGCAAAACGGACATTTGAGGAACCAAATTTATTGACCTGAAACTTCCTGCCGAGCTCTATCTGTGGATTTCCCACCCCGCTTGCATTGAACAGCAGAACCTTCTCAGCATTGTTCTGACAGGAATTTCCACTCTTGTTTACAGATTCTCTACTGCTATGTGAAGGATCGCGTCACAATCTCTCCTGTCCGATCTCCTGGACCATCAAAGTTTGGTTTGCTGCCCTCAAGCCATCGGGATCCCTCTGTACACATTATCGAGTTGCCAATTACGACTGTCGGGGAAGAAATGTGCAGTGGGAAGTATCACGCATGTGCGATGGATTATCTTCATGTCTTGTCAATACCACTGCAATAGCAAGTCAGAAGGAAAATTGTGATGGAAAAAGAATTCTTCGCTTGGAATTTACTTGCATCGGTAAGAAAAAATTCGACCACGCCAGGACTCGAACCTGGAATCTCCTGATCCGTAGTCAGGCGCCTTATCCATTGGGCCACGCGGCCGATGGTGAAGGTAAGAGAGCAATGCATATAAAATCAGACACTGCTGTAGGGGAGTGCAGCCGTTGTTGCCGGTCATTGACCAATAAGAGAAAGGAAGAGAATAGGTAGGGAAGAATAACGGAAGTGAGAAGAAACGGCAGACGAGCGAAACCGCGCTTCCCTACATACTAGTACTACTGTTGTTTGCCGGTGTGAACACCTCAGCCGGACGTAAATAATCCATGTCGTCAGTGACACTTAGTAAGTCTGTCACTGAGAATGATGCTTCAGATTACCACTATGCTGTGTGCATCTGACATCGAACTGTAGGGTTGACCAAATGACCAACAGTTTGTCAATGAAGTTCAGTGGAAGGTACTTCTTTTCTCCCCGCCCTAAATTTTCCAATATTTCCCAATTCATCAAATTTCGTCAACCTCAGTCAAATTAGATTTAGAAGAGACTTTATCTGTCACTTAGTGATAGCACACCAGCATTGAGAAGTCTCACTTGGTCCCTTGGATACTCCGTTACAATACAAGGTACTGCTGCGCCGTAATCATGAACTTCGTGGGATTGTCTAGACTGCAGCTACAGTGAACGGCAAAGCAAGTGCGGGGAATTTTCAACAAATCAGAGGAATTTTACACACTCAACGATTTTGCGACGGTAGTGAGACTGCATTTAGGAGCAAGAGAAGATCGCTGACGATACAACACTCGCGGGCGTCAACAACAAAAATGTGGTGGGGGGAAAGAAAGAATAGAAGTACCCAGTGGAAAAGTACAAGTTTCATGTTGATTCTAATTTTGAATTTTTTGAACCCATAACTTCACCGCGCTTCGGTGATATTCGAAATTTTTTCAATTCGAAGCATTATTTACAAATTTGCTCATTAGCATGTTCGTGTTATTTTTAGCATGAATTTGTCCTGTATACGCCTCTGATTAACAAGGCCTACAATATGATAGAGCCTGTGGAATGAATAAATAACTGATGCCAACAAAGTATTTTTTCGTTAATTTCTGGCAAATAGTGATGAATGATTTGAAAATTTTAATTGATTTCAATCAATTTATTGATCAGAGAAAAGAATTTGATTTTTCCCATGCTTGAAGTTCTCATGCGATGAAGAAAATAATCCCGGATTTTATCTTTTATGAATAATATCCTTATATACAAAGTTATATATCATTTATTTGTAATTGATACATTAATTTATATATGATTATTTTTTGTGAAGAAAATGGATTACATCGTTTAGTAATTTCAACAATTAATTTGTAGTTATTAGAATAATTGAAGAAGTCCTAATGAGGACTGATGACGCTCTGATGCTATGGAGTTATGATGTTCGGCAAGAAAGAGAAGAGTCAATCAGGCAGAAAACGAAAACTTGAGAAGAAATCAGTCCCTAAAGGCGGCGACAGATTGAAGAGCTCAGGAAAGAAGTTTGGAGACTCCGAAGTCTCAAAAGATCACGTAGTGAAGCGGAAGCATCTCCTGCAGCAAAATAAGTCCGCAATATTGAAGTTGACGAAAGCCGAAAGGAAACGGACTAAGAGGGTCAAAATAAGGAAAGAATAGACGCGTTTCATAAAGGACCCTTTCTGCTTTACAAGAGATATCATCCAATTGTGATGCACAACATATTCATCAAACGCATCATTTTCAAAAAGTAAAGTCTCTGTGTGTTTTGACTAGGCATCTACAAAGCTATTGGTTTGGAAGAGTCAAGATGCCTATTATGAATCTGCTTTTGGTGACTAATTTCGGTACTTATGGGTTATCGCCCCCAGGTTTCAAATTGATCTAAAATTTGCAAACATGAATCAATTGTCACCAAACTTCAGGCATACGTACCGGTTAAGTAGGCCTATAATTTCTATCTACACACAAAAATTTAGGCAGATTGGACACGTACTTTTTACATTAGAGACGATAATGTGAAGTGTTGCGATGTCAATAGCTTGATCTGACTTCGTCTTTTCGACGCATTATTGTTACTCGTGTGTGCATTGTTTTCTCTCCCTCTTCGTCTCATCCATTGCAATTTGAAATCTTCCCACGACCACTGCCTTGCCACACCTTTTTAAAGTTAACATTTTAGTGGCATGGATGTGGCCTGGTTATCATCATTTCATGAGTTGTCGGGGAATGACTTTATTGACCTCAAGTGCATTCTGCTCAGACGATGAGTTCAGATGAAGTCATATCAAGCTGCAGACATCGCTGCACTCTAAGTTATCGCCCCTAATTCAAAAGTACACGTCCAATTTGCACAAATTTTTGGCATGTGGGTACAAAATATCTTCACTAACATGTGCCTAAAGTTTTGTGACGATTGATTAATTTTTACGGATTTTATACAAATTTGAAGACATGGGGAGATAACCCATGAGTACAATGCATTTTAAATGAATTTCTACCGATGGGCCCATTTCTGTATCAGGGCACTTAAACACATACGTTTATACTACATAACACGGATTATAGGCCATCATGTGCACCAAATTTTTGGGTACTGATGAACATTAAACTATAAATCTTGATGTCTATTTTACATTTCATGTATTTCCTGTCCCTTTCCACCCGTATGAATGAAGAGGCTATATCATAAACGCATAAACATCTGTTGTTTGCTTCAAAGGACTTCCAAGGCATGTTCTTTCATCCCTGGATGTGAGAGACTCACCTCCCTGCTCCTCACATCGGAGGTAGTTGTACCTGCTGCCAGGTTGCAATGCAGTGACCTGATTGTTCCGTATTGAACCACCTTTGAGAGTGAATACATGATTTTCATCATTCATTGAAGATAGTAATTACCGTCTAGAGCAGTGGTTCTCAACCTTTTATGTTCCATGGCCCTCTTCCAAGTTAATCATTTTACTGTGGCCCCTTGTTATATAGACTACTTGATTTGATAGTTAAATATTTCTTTCAATTTCTTTGTTACGGTACCAGCAAATTGTATGTCTCCATTATTTCCTTGATACACCTCATGTCAATGTTCGATCTTTATTTTACAATAGATACTCTCTTTTCATTTCTAAGTTGATTTACGTTAATGTACACACAATTACTAAATTTTCAAGAGACCTGAGTTTTGAAACAATGTTGTATACCAAACGACTATTCGAGCTATTTTTTCGTTTTTCTCTGAATCTGTAAGTGACAGGCTAAGCTAATCAAATATCCGCTTTTAATAAAAGCAGATCATCATGAACAATAATCTGAGTCAAATATGATAGAACTATTACACAGAAACAGTAACACCAAAAGATTCAATGGGATTTGTGTTCTTGTCCATTAAGTACATATTTTGATAGCCTATTTGGCATTGTGATATAAGGCCATAAGTAGATATGCGGATATCACTCCGAACATCAAGGTGATTTCTATATTTAGTTTTGATTAAGACTAAATTCTCTTTTCCTGACGCACACGTCTGTGAAATATAGCTCTTACTGTTTACTTGTCCAATGATAATCACGCAATTTCCTCACTTAATTTATGGCGGCGTGGCTACACATGTGTTTCATGAAATCAGTTGATTGATCAACTGATCAAGTACAAAACAATACATAATTGCTATGTAGGCCATTCCGAGGTCCTCTCGTGGTCCCCAGCAAATGATCCTGTGGCCCCAGGGTTCCACGGGCCCCCGGTTGAGAACCACTGGTCTAGAATCAAATCAGAACAGTATCACTGAGGAGGTGGGAGAATATAAAATTTCAGAGATCATTGTTGATGAGAGGTGCCATGTAGCAGGCCTACTTTCATGAACTTTGACTCCATAGCCCTAAGATGACATTTTTAACTACGTACATGTATATAGTGAATTATTAATCGTTCTTGGGCCCTATACGTTCTTATTGCTATAATGAAATGATTTCACATTAAAAAATCACAAATCTTGTTTATTTTTCCAGGTAGCACCGACCTTTTCTCCACATTTCAAGCGAATTTCTTCCTCATGGCTTCAGTTGGAGTGATCAGCTTTTTCATGCTTGCTTTGATGGTCCTCTTGGTAACAGTGCACGTGAAGAAGAGACGCGAATCTTTTCCACTCACATCCTTGCATGCTCCGTTAACCGAGTACGAAAATCCGGAGTTGTGACTCATTCCACCGTCCCTCAAAAAAACTTTTTCTATTTTATATTCTGTCTTGTTCATATTTATTCTTATTTTAACAATTTGAAAATAAAAACAAATTCTTCTACCTAGAACACGCTTTTTTACTTCGGAAGCTGTTTATGTAGCTTTACGAATCAGTATTCGATGTCATTAGTCAGTGCATGGCGGATCTGGGAATTTCCCTGTGAATACCAAGGGCGGGGATGTGCACTGCGTCTTTTCGCACCGCGCTCCGGAGCACACTTGGGTCCGCTAAACTGGAGTGCGGGTCTCAAAAAATTAAGTCGGTACGCTCCCAATTGTGATGAATATATGTGATGTAGACCTGACTCATCTCACAAAAAAGTCAAATTCATTATTAAGATTTTATGGTGATCATTTAATAGAAGCTTTTAGAAATACCAGCACAGGCATGTCTACATATTTGTGCATTTTATCAAAATTTGAAATAATTAATTTCTTTATCTTATTCGCAGGCTATATTTATGGACCTTAGTACAGGGTGTCCGTAAAGTCGCTTGACTTTTAAATTGAATATCTACATGAGTAAACAATAAACGTTTACGTCAGAAACCCTGCTATATTACGCAACATGAAGGGGAATTTACGAATCTAACAATAAGAAATGAATATTCGATTATTTAACTGCTTAAATTTTACATTCTGCATGTAGTCATTTTTGTAATGAATATTAAATGTGCAATTATAGTTCTTAAGCTTTGGTGAATTCATTTCAGTTTCAGTAAATGTTAAAGTCAATTAGCTGTGCTGTTAATTATGTCAATTAACCTTGCCTAGGGCCATAGCTCAAAATTTTCCCTATTCAATTCTATGAAGCTTTCATCACCAGCCATGACGACATGCTTAGTCATTGATTGATTCATATCGTATCATCTTCAATTGAGAACGTCAAATTAATCAGCTTTCATGGCATAGAATTGCCATATTACATATCTATGACGTGATGTTTTCGCTAACCAATGACAAGGACGCGTGTGTCAACCAATAGTTTAAGTCTGTATCATAGTGTTTCCTCATGCTATGCTCGAAATCTCAATGTGAAGTGGTACGATCGCTGCCTATCTTATTAGCAATGGATCTTCAGACTCGGATAGAGATAGTTCAGTGCGAGTTGACTTCTCGACAATCAGAATGTAGTCGATGACATTGTCTGGTCTGACGAGGCGTATTTTCACTCGATGGGATCGTTAACACGCACAATTACCGTATCTGGTCAGATGTTAAGTCATCAACATGCATCTCAAAATCCCTTCATTCACCTAAGTTATGTGTCTGGATGGGATTTTCTGCTAAGTTTGGACTACGAACTTTTTTTTTCTCCAACACAGTGACAGCTGATTCCTATCTCCAGATGCTTAAGGAGCACGTGCGTCCTCAACTTGCGCAAAAGCACAAATTGTCCTCCTGTATATTTATGCAAGAGGGTGCCCCACCCCACTTTGCAACAAAGGTACGAAACTTCGTCATCCAGACATTTGGTGATCGCGTGATAAGTCGAGGATGTGACCGAGAGTGGCCTCCACGTTCACCTGATTTGAATCCTCTCGACTTTTGGTTCTGGGGATGGATGAAAGCGAAGATATACCATCATGGTAAGCCACAAAGCCTGGACCAGTTGAGTGAGAAGATCACTGATATCTGCAATGAAGTCACCCGCAAAGAACTTGCCGCTAGTGTTTTCGATATTATTCGGCGATTGAAAGCAGTGATTGATTGCGATGGCAATCATTTCGAACACTTGATTTGAACATTTTGATCATCAAATATTGGCTTCTTACTGTTAGATTCGTAAATTCCCCTTTATGTTGCGCAATAGAACATGGCTTGTGATAAATAAGTTTATTGCTTTCTCATGTAGATATTCAATTTAAAAGTCAAGCGAATTTACGGACACCCTGTATATATCTAAAATTAATTGCTCTTCGAAAAATAGAACGTCCGCAAAGACCTTAAATGATTGTGAACGAAACGTTATGTTAGAAGTAGAGATAATTTTGTCTAGAATTTTTCATTTCAATATACAGTAAATAAATATAATTGCCATAACGTGATGATTTTACTGCGGTTTTCAAAACGTACATGTATAAATAATGAAGTGTTCATTTATAAATTACTTGACTGAAAGTTGATTCTCAAATTGTTCTAAAATGAAGAGGTGTATGTCACTGCTTCGACATCGATATGAGCTTCAAAAGTGAGCATACATCAATGCCACCAATTAATGCAAGTAGTTCTTGGCAATGTGAAGAGGATTTTTATCAATTTTCTTATTTTCGATTTCGTAAAAGATCAACTTTGCTGAAATTTGTAAATGTAATCTCTCAAGTCTCAATGGAAGTCAATGTCGATGATCGCTTAATTACTTCAGGCACCTCAAACCAGATCCAGGTCCAATTTACGAGAGCTATAGCCATCAGTAAGTGTAAACCATGGCAGGAGCAATTGCATAATCATCATAACAGTACCGGTAATTGAGAAATCTGGACACATTCATTGATAATTTTAAGGCTCTGTCATTATTTCCGCACTTGCCCCTTCCTCACTTGCATCAACATCAATAACCTAGTCCCACATTATCCCATATTTACAAGTTTAATTGAATGAAGAAAACTGAAATACAAGTAGACTATCCGGTGGGGGTGCATCCCGACATCCCTTTCTGGATCTGCCACTGGCTCTAGTGTTATATTGTCTTAACTATGCGTCAATACATTTGCTTAACTTCGAAAACATTTAGGAATAGGATAACATGGAAAGGAGACGTGCAAGTGTATCACTAAAATTGAATATTACAATAAAATTTAGCAACGACAAGCTTACTCCTACGTACTACTGCTTTGCATGCACTCACAGTGCATCATGTAGTGCAAGAAAATACCATTTACATCTCTACAGTACTTGACTTGAGAGACTTGAGATAATCAAATTGACCGAGAGACATAGATGAACCTTAGCACGTTATACTCATGCTGTATTTTCCATTGATTAGTCTGAATGAGGTTTTGGATTAAAAAAATATATCATCGCCGAAACCAATTTTTTTGAGCTTAGTGACCCTCTAGGAATGGGAAATGAGCAAAAAGAAAATCTTTTAAAGCACAGATTTTTATTTACGGCCCATTTTCAAAATGGCAGCCATTTTTTCGTCAAAATCGCATGTCCAATGCATTTATTAGGACTTAAGGCATGTTACGTCACATGAATTAGCATTTTCTGATCACAAAAGAGTAATTCATGCAATAGTGAAAATCCTAGAAGGGTGCCATGCAGTTAAACTACTGTTTATAAGTAGTATGTCGTGTCTTGAACAGTATTTCTTAACTTCGGAATATAATGTCGATCAAAATATGCATTATTTGCTACTTTCGTTTGAAGGTGAATTTATCCCGGTAAGACAAAACAAAAAGTCGCAAATTTTACTGAAATACACTGCACAAAGCTCGTGTTCAGGGTTGAGTAGCTTTCTATGTTCTAGCAAAACAAACATTCGCATAAATTCAAATATTAGCTTCCACATTTCTATGGTACATATGACACAGCATCTTGTTCATGTTGCAATGTATTTGAATGGGTACTGAGAGCTGTGAATTGAATTTTACAACATCCTAGCTTAAATCAGACGTGAAGTGTCGAAATTCATTAGTACACCAGTAAGATGGCTGTGGCAGGTGATGAAACTGCGATAGACGCCGTTGAAAGAAGTCACAATGAAAATAGAAAACGCGTTTGCGCCGTTTGCTATCGCAAGAGCTCTCGGAAGCTTTCTGCTACGGATGTCAGGAGTATTCAGGACTTCGTCATTGATGGCTACGATCGAGAAAACCCTAACTTTCCGGAGTCCTTGTGCAATGGATGTTATTTGCTACTTTCCAAAATGCGGAACGGACATAAAGTGAGCTTACCCTGTCTGATAATTGTGATCCTCGTCGGCCGATTATCCTTCGTTCATCATCTACTTGTTCTTGCCGATTTTGTTGTGTTGCTCGAGCTGACAAACAGGACGCCGAAGGATGAAGAAATGTCCTGGTCGTCCATCGAACAAGGAATCCATTCCAGCAGCGTCGAGTTTCAAGGTATGTGGTCTTTGCTTCTCGAAACCTTATCGAGGATGTTCTCATTCAAGAGAATCTTGACTATCATAGCGCCAAAAGATATCCAACATTGACAATCTGTTGAACTCCCCCAGCAAAGTGACAAAACAATGAGTTGCTAGCCGAATCATCGACGACGTGGGAACATCTCTTGCAACATTAAGTGGTAAGACCAAGAATACAATGAATTTGAAATCGCCTACCCAGTTGTCGGCTGTCGATCTTTCTCACATTCAAACTGATTTGAGTTTCAGTGATAGGCAAATGTCTAAGCTTAGCAAGGATATTCGTTATGCCACCGAGTCTCGAACTGCTATTGAACCCGGGCTAAAGTCCAAACTATCCAGAGCCACCCACGAGTTCGATGACCTGTTTGCTGTGGAGGAATTGGATTTCCTCTGCCTTGCTAAAGATGAAGTGAGCGATAGATGCTCGAGATCTGCAGTTTTCTGCAAAAATGTCGATGAACTAATTGATCGAATTGTGACCAAGAGTAACTTGAGTAGAGATGATTTGGTCATTCGCATTGGTATTGATGGAGGTGGGGAGTTTCTCAGGTTCGGTCCATCAGTCTTTGAATTCGATGAGCAAGGTCCGACTTCTCAATCCCGCCGTTGCCTGTCTTCAGGATTAAGTTGCACGTTCAAAGACTCTGGTGTCTAGCGTTGTATGATAGTAGCATTAGTACCAGATGTTCAGGAAAATTACAACAATGTCAAATTGTTGTGGATCAAAGCAGGATTGAATGCTATGCGGCACCAATTTTCCATTGCATGTGATTTGAAATTGTGCAACATGCTTTTAGGGTTCATGCCACATGGAAGCAAGCATCCATGTAGCTGGTGCACTGCGGAAAAAGGCAGACTAGGAGTTATAGGTGCTCCGCGGACAATGACTTCTCTGAGTGATCAGTTCTGGAATTATTTTGAGTCCGGTAGGGACAAACGAAATGCAATAAAATTTACTAATGTCATTCATGCGTCCATAGTGCACACATCAGATTCTTCCACTCCCATTATTGCAAGTATCTCCCCTCCAGAGCTTCATCTTCTGTCTGGACCCACAGCTACACTTTTTTCTGGTCTCGGGAAGGAATGGAGTAGTGCAGAATTGTGGCTACGAAAATGCAATGTTGTGCGTAAGGCAATGCACGGAGGCAGCTTCACTGGAAACAGTGCCAGGAGTCTCTTGCGCAATGTCGATTTACTTGAGGCAATGTGTCCAAATAATCGCAATGTCTTTTTTTATTTTGTGAGGGCCTTTCGTTGCTTCAATGATGTTGTGACTTCTGGCTTTGAAGCTTCCCTGCAGCCACAATTCAGGAGATACATCAGTGAGTTTCAGGCGGCATATGAACAGCTGCCTCTGAATGTGACTCCCAAGATCCATGCTATCATATTCCATGTACCAGAATTCTGTGAGCACACACGAAGAGGACTCGGCCAATACAGTGAGCAATGTATTGAGTCCCTACATCACAGTTTTGCAGACACATGGAAAAACTTCAAAACTTTTGAAAGTCATCCCCAGTTTTCTGATCGATTGTTGCGATCTGTTTGTATTTATAATTCCAGACACATTTGATGAATTAATTTTTATGATGCTTGTCCTGCTGGTGTTTTCTGAATGAATACATGTTTATTTCAGTAAAATTTGCGACTTTTTGTTTTGTCTTACCGGGATAAATTCACCTTCAAACGAAAGTAGCAAATAATGCATATTTTGATCGACATTATATTCCGAAGTTAAGAAATACTGTTCAAGACACGACATACTACTTATAAACAGTAGTTTAACTGCATGGCACCCTTCTAGGATTTTCACTATTGCATGAATTACTCTTTTGTGATCAGAAAATGCTAATTCATGTGACGTAACATGCCTTAAGTCCTAATAAATGCATTAGACATGCGATTTTGACGAAAAAATGGCTGCCATTTTGAAAATGGGCCGTAAATAAAAATCTGTACTTTAAAAGATTTTCTTTTTGCTCATTTCCCATTCCTAGAGGGTCACTAAGCTCAAAAAATTGGTTTCGGCGATGATATATTTTTTTAATCCAAAACCTCATTCAGACGCACCGTGTAGAGTGCTTCATCTGTTTGCTTATAAATGAATTATCACAAATAACTTTTATGATCAAAATACTTTGAGGCATGATGATAAATTTTTTTTTGCATGAAAATCCTGAATTTTCGGATTGCCATACTATTTGCGTGAAATGTTTTCACCTCTATGCTGATTATGCCTGTCACTGCGCTACCTTTTCGCAATCCAAGCTCGGCAATTGGTTGCTTAATTTTGAGGCAATCAGACAGTCAGACTATGGAGACGTGAGTTTTAATAATGAAAATGGAGACGCTGCTTTTCGCTCTAGAAGGCACATCAGTGCGGCTCGTCCTGACCAAAACCGATGACCTCAGAATGACTAAAGATGGAATGTGAGTCCTTGTAGGCGGAACGCAGTATTGAGGCTCTGCCAAAGAATTGGTTTGTTTTGTTATTGCTTTAGTCTGAGGAACATCATTCTCCTCCACAGTTTTGGATATTCTTAGCACTCAACATTCCCGGCGACTTTTCACTCCGATACCCGGGGGTTCAATCGCTCACTGTAAAATGTTAGCGAATGCTAGTTCCAAATTTGTCACCCAAAAGAAGCTTTTACATTCAAATTAGATGAAATTCCACATTTTTTATAAAATGTATGTCTGGAGTTCCAATTGGAAATTGATAGTAGATGACGTTGATAAAAGACACGTTTTGTCAGTCATCAAATGACAAAGCGTCTCAACTTGCGGCGGTGGTCCACTCTCCATGCCTATAGACGGCGTTTGTGAGGTTTAATTAGGTAATTTTCCAAGGCCAAAACGAAAACTACTGAATGCTAAAGTCCTATAACTATTAAAATTGCCAGAGATGGGGATGATTTATGTGCATTCTTCCCTGGTTTCATCGGGTCAATCTAATTTTCGAAAAATATGTATGAATCAACTGCGTCTGCAATATTGGGGTGGCCAAAATGCACCCCAAACTCCCTAAAGCAATATAGCTTTTCTGGGAAACTCAATTTCTTTGTATGGATGAAAAGCAGAATACAGACAAGCTGGAAAAAAATTTGTGAATAATTTAATAGATCCAATTTGCATAACAAGGGCTTCGCTGATGTGCATGTTGATACTTTCCATTCTGAATTGAATTAGGGTACCCCACCGCGGAGAAAACCACTATAAAATCATATTCGGCAAACATATGTACCAAACAGTGAAAGTCGGAGTCAAGAAAATAGCAAGAAAGCCTATACATCAAACAAAAATAAAATAAATCATGTTTCAGAATAGAATTGAATTTTAATATTTTAATACATGTATATTTGATATAAACATGAACAGTCGAACCTCCACAAAGTGAATCTCTCCTCATAATGAATTAAATTTTTCATCCCATCAAAAATGGTATACTTTGCGCTTGCTACATATCTCCACAAAGTGAATCTCTTCATAGTGAATGCATTATTTATTTATTCCCCGCTGTTTTCTCGACCTCTATATAATGAATTATTTAATGATATTATGTGTATAATATAATATGTATTCCTAAATGAGCATCCCATCTAAGTATACTACGCACCTTCATTGAGGCGAGTATTTCGATGATACTTATTTTTCCTAAGTTTTCTGAGTTATTAAAGTCTTTGAGTCTCCAATCTAAATTGGTATATAGACAAATCAATGCTTAATGTAGTTAGAAGTTTTCCAAGTTTTACGTGCGCTTTAAAATGCTTTTCAACCGCAATCCCCGACTGTTGATTTAGATCAGGGAATTCCTTGAAAGGAAAAGTGACTTTGCATCATGATCAACAATCGTTTGATCGAGTTAGAAATACAATGATAGCTATTCTGTTTACGAAGCGACGTACTGTAGGCTAAACGTACTCGTATTGACGGTTATTTCCATCGTATCATAATTTAATGATGTAAGTTAGCTGATAATATATATGTATAGAATAGTACTGGATCATTTTATAGTAGTTATATTTTGTCATCTTGAGTGTACATTGTCATTTAATATGACATTGTGATACAATACAGTATTACAGGTAATTACCCTATAGAATTTGTTTTCTAAAATACATGTATTATTTTTTATTATTTTGCATGATTGTTTTGACTTTATATGCTTTCTTTACAGTAAAGCCAAAGTTACATCAAATTTTAGAAAACTTCCTTATAGTGAACTCTTTTCATAGTGAATTTTTTCATCTGGTCCCTTGGAATTCACTATGTAGAGGTTCGACTGTATATACAAATATATTTCGTCGTGAAAGTATTGATGTTATACGCGAAGATCCAGAACTCGGAGGAGTGCTTTGAAACAAAGAGAGATAAGTCAGGAGAGCAAAATTAAGAAATTGCCCCTCAGAATGGCCTCCGAAAACATGTCCCACGAGTTCCCTACATGTGTTTTATGATGAAAAAATTGGGAAACGCTCGATGAAGATATTTCGGCATGAGAAAGAACAAATTACGTAGGTTATGGAAAAAAGAATGTAATGTTATCCCCTAATGGCAGGTATACGAGATTCTCGAAGTCATGCTAATTCAGTCGAAGTTCGCAAGTTGAAGGGAATCCACCTGTGGCAACGTCTTGAAAATGTGAAGGAGGTTGAAATCCATTATGTCTTGTGGAGATTCTGAATCTATATACAAAATGATTTGAACTTTAGATTGTTGGGATCATTCCTCGAACAAATTCTTTCAAATTTCCCTTCCATTATTTTGTCCTACTTCTGCTGATTTAATGACGATCTGAAGCGTCTCAGGAGATAAATACTGATCGTTTCCTCTTGTTGACACTGAACATGCCAATGCATTGAAGATTTTGTATTCTATTCATTAGGCTAAATTGATCCAACATTCGTCGAGCTCTTAGTCCTCAGGAGAATATGTCGCAGAGGCAGAGAAAGTCAATAGTTGTGCTATTATATTCAGAATCATCCATCTTCTCCTTTCGTTTCTCATTTCACTTCCTCATTATCTCACTCTCTTCAGAACCAAGGACAGGATAATTCCAATATGTTGTAGTTTTACTTGATAATGCGCTTGATAATCAACAAGTTAATTGATTTATCTGAAGTAACGCCCTATTTGAATCAATTTATTTTATAATGAAGATCTATTGTTTGAGTGCCGCATACATCATTTATGACCGCGACTGCACGTGGGTAATGTAAGACTGATTCATCAATTATGTTGGCCTACGCGCTTGTCCTCACGCGCATGATCCAATAGTATCATAATTAAGCTTGTAGTCCCTACTACCGGATCACGGAATCTTCCGATGACATCAGGTTTCAGATTTTAGACTCTTTTAACGTATCATGAACATGATTCGATCCAATGATCCGATATCACTTTTTCTCAAGCTTTCTCTTCCTAAACCAGTTACATCTGATAGAGCTCATAAAATCTCTATCTCCATCTATACACGGTCGTCATCAACCAATCACAGTGAAAGAATGTCAGCACAAAAAATGCTAGAAGCAGCAACAACATGTCACGTAGGAATTAGAGGATATGCCATCGAATATACCGTCTTGGAGTCTCTGACTCACCACCAAGGCCGATAACTAACTAGTAAATGTGTTTTTAATGCTATTTAATTAGGCTCTTGCAGTTACTCAATTAACTTAGTGAATATATTTTCTAACATAGAGATATCTTCATGCTTTTTCCTTGATGGCAAATAATGATGGAAAGCTTTTCTTTGACGGCTTCTCACTTTGATAGCTACCAGTTGACCCGTATACCATTTGCTCCGCTACATCATGTCTCACTACTTAGTTAGCTCGATGAAACATAGGTGTTTTTCAACGATTTGAATGATATTTTACAATTCAATGCTCCGGAGAAAATAATTGATGTGATTTTGTGCATCTATCACCTCATTTAAAAATAAAACTTTCCCAGATTCTTGAATGAACTTTAGCGGGCTTGCTTGATTTGTGTTTGGATTTGATCGATCTCACATTTATTATTGCATTCAATTGTGAATCCCGAGATTTGCTTTCTGAAATACTAATTGCTTGAAATTACAGGGATCTCGGAAGAATAACTATTCCACATGATAGAATTTTGTATCCATTAGAATAATGCATGTTGTTTCATAAACAAAAAATCAGAGGTTCATTGCATAAAATTATTTTCATGATTAAAGTTGTTTCTGAAAAAATCAAATGCAACTGCGGTCGTCCTAGTTATTGCACGAGAGTGATTATCATTATTAAGGTTATCCTCAGTCTTCTAGCTACAAATATTTTATCATGTGGGATCAACATTTCCTTATAAAGGAGCAACATGCATGAAAGGGTTGATGCGATGGCAGCTTTAAGTCATGTTAGCTCATATGTATATCGTTCTTTTACGAACCAAATGTGAGCTTTCTGGGTTTTTGTGAATCCTTTGTAAATCCAAATCTGAAATTGTAAGAGGAAATATCTTCATTCCAAACCCAATGTGACTATTCCATGCATAATCCGCACCCATAATTCCAAACCAAGTCTGATGCATGAAAATTCTAAAGAAAATGCGACACCCTACGATTCCGAATCAAATGCAACTATTCGAGGCCAAATCTGACACTTATAATTCCCAAAACCAAATGCAATATATGATCAGAGATCTAAATGCATCTGGATCACAGTGATATGACAATTCAATGAATATTGAGGAAGCTTCAGTGACCGCTGCTACTCGTGGGCGTGCGAGAATCTGCTGTTCGTGTGGTCGCTGGAAGTCGTGGTGAGAGTTTTGTCAGAGGTAGTTGCTGCATGTATATGCATATAGCCACGCGGTCTGCTAGCCCGTGACGCATTCATTGATGGAACAGCTAATCAGAGGACCTTCCTCCGTAATGGCATTCTGCACGTTCATTCTTGACAACCCCAGATCAGATGCTCGTGTCCCCAATGAGTAACTGGCTATCGTCAGGGGGTTGCCGCTCTCCCCCTTCCTCAACATTATTGAAGAGCGCCTTTTCCGAGTAGAATGCTTCTGGCTACCGTACATTTGCATGAAAAGACAACCCACTTGCCCGCACATGACTGCCTCATCTGATAAAAATGACTTTATAGTATCATTTTTTCACACACAGTATCCTCCGTGGAGACTTCCTATTTATGAATCAGCTATTGCTTGTTGTCATCAATCAATATTGATTGAATCTCTCAGAAATGAAAGGGACTTGCCTCTGTAGTTTGTAACAAAGTCGCTACAATCGCCACCTGCAGCTATATCGCCACACACGTATATTCGATGGGCGCGAGACGACCAGCACGATAGCTTGCCGATCAGTTAGTGCAGGAAAACTCGGTTGTTTCTGATTTGTGGTCAGCGCTAGTGAAAACCTCTGTCACAAAGAACGAATCACCCAATCCTGTGTGGAAGCTTCAGATGCAGCTGTTTCAAGGAGACAGGAAACCCACCAGGCAATCACGTATCTTACAAATAGACGGTTTGTTTGTCGTTCCATCGTAGTTTGTGGTCATGTTCTGTTGCAGCTGTGAAATATTTAGTATTAAAACTTTATTTTGAAATGTTTATCTAATAATTTAGAAATTATTTCTCTGAGGGCTGATCTCTAGAAACTGAGACTTTAAATGAAATAGGCCCATGATCTAACCTCACAATTAAATTTTTGTCTCCTAATGTGCCTCATCACTGGCTTTCAATATGTTAATGGTTATTCATTCATAGGAAACAAATATCAATCTCACCATTCAACTTAGGCTGTAAAAGCTGTTGCCAGGCACCGTAGTTGATCACTATGATCTGCCCCGCGTCTTCTAGCTGGGTCAAGAGCCTCGAATTGTAAGGTGATTAAATTGATCACCCTTCGTATCTTGAGGGTGGATCAAGTGCCTCGTACGTATCTTAAGGGTTAAGAATAATTCTATAAAGCTAATTCACATGTATATTGATTATATGATTGCATGCTGTTGTAGAGCCTGTGTTCCATTTGCAAGTAAATTGATTACTGCTGAACAGCAAGGTGAAATTTTAAACATCTAGTGTGGAGGGATTTTTTGAATATTGTTAATGTATAACGCATTTGTCTATCACAAGTAAATTGGATCTTATTAAACGTACCGATAGCTGCATATTCTCGTAGGTTATATTTAGGTTCATAAAATCAGGAAGGTGAAAGCACTGAAAACATGTAGCCTATTTGAAACGGGAAAATCATTAAGTCAGATGTTGAACTAAATGTTTGACCAAAATTCTAGAGAGATGTCACCAGCTAATCGTCCATCGATTGTTTTTTAGCATCATCCCCACGTGACATAGTTGACACATTTCAATTTAAAAAACATATTTGTAGTATATAAAGACGAAAAGCATGTTTGACATCCTCAATTACCAAATCTACTCACCAGATGTCTTAATTCAGATAAAAGCATGAAACTCCTTACACAGGATTTGTTCGAGAAAGCATATTTATGACTTTTTTTGGCCGGTATTTATTTTATCCACGTTGGTTAGGAATTATGTTGATAAGCCATCAAATAAATTGATTCAGAAACTTTAAGTGGTCAAATGATGAAAACATTTTTAATTTCAGACATAATAAATATCGGCCCGGTTGCAAGCAGAATTTTCCAGGTACAATGAGTCCTTGTCGGCACGAAAATATAGGAACACGAATACGACAGGAATAACAAGACTCAACACGTTCGCTTTCGTGTCACGAACACAGACCAGGGGTGTGTGTTGGTCCCAGAAACTAGGCTCAACCTGTCCCGAAAAAATCCAAGAAGAACATAAGCCAAAACCGACACGAATGCTGCCTGCCAACCCGACCCGAGCCCAGCCGGAAACTGGATGATAATGAAGCTTTTAGTGAATTCCAGCATAATGTATTCAATAATAATTCAAAGTCAATCTCAAAGTGAATGTGAGTTAGATGCGTCTGCATTGAGAATTGCGATAGCTGTCAATCCCGATTCATAGTTCATAACAATGACTCCTAAAATCTTTGAGTAAGTATATAGTATGCAGAGTGACAACCCAACACAATGTCAAGACACAGTGAAAAGTTTTACATCAAAAGATTCAGTTTTTGCTTCCCTGTGGGTTAAAAATATTTGAGCAATTTTTAGGGGCTAAATTTTTGCAAATTATTCCTGTGTTTATATATTAGAAATTTGGTGCCTCTATATAGGTAGTATGAAACTGATCAGCGATCAAAAAGAATGAAAATTTACTGACAGGCATCTTAAGGTGATTATTAAGCTGAAATTAAGCTGATTCTCAAGGAAATCTAGCGAACCGCATTATAATGCAAGTTTTAATGTAGAAGTTGAGATGTTATTGTGCCTCTTGGCTGAAATTTCAAGTATTTCATTCATATTTTCATCGGCATGATTTTATGATTCTTTAAAGCTATGTTTCACCTCTTGAATCTGAAAATACTGTGAACCCCACAGAATTAAATACTTTGTTTATCTACTTCGGTTTGCTAGAAATGTGATTAATACGAAATCACCAGCACATCGAGGAACCTATTAAGTGGGCAAAAAAGGAATTCCTAATACCTTACAGAGATAAGAAAAAAAGTCGTGAGTCGCTTGCGGATTAATGTGAGTTCCAGAAAAGTGCTTCGATTGCCAAAATTCCTTCAGATTCGAAGAATTCAGATCATTGCTCACAAGTTTTCTCCATAATGTTAGCCCTTCCGATCATTATTAAAAAAAGTAGCAGGCGTACGAAAATTAGTTCACTTGATGATTTCACCATCGTTTCCTCGGCATTGCTCACTGTATAGTACATACATTGAATCGAAGCCAGGCATCGATGTGTGTTTTGGTGTGTGCGACGTGATATCACAGCACGCACGCATCTCTCACTGGCTCTGGTGTCCTCTGCTGACAGCTTATTGTTTGCCATTTCCAATAACAAGCAATACACGAATTATCCATTCGAGAAGGAGCAAGTTGTCTAATTCTGTGATGTGCCATTTCGATATTAAGGTTACGTGCAATTCTTCCTTTCTAGGAAACCGAAGCGCACGCAGATGAATGTAATTCTGTGTTGGACCCATTTACATCCTCCAAAGTTAATTATGATCATTGTCTTCTTTGATTATGACACTTCGTTCTTTCAGTAACAAGTAGCGTGATATGATATGATCACGCCTAAGAAAATACTCGCACTAATAAGGCTACGCATTAAAGTATGTAGTCACCCTTCGAATGCTAATTTTATAAACATAACATCCCTAAGGTTGACATGACACGAAAGATTTGTAAATGCTATTATTCCTTCTGTATTGCTACCATGATCAGTCTCAAACCGTGTTTATGTCTGCAAAAGTTCAAACTTTTGCGTACATTGGTACAGTGCAAGCGCAGTGCAGCGTTACAGTATTCTATCGGCCAATCGCTCAACTATCGAAAGTGCAAACTTCTCTGGATCCCAAAATCACCTCAAAGCGTCTCTCCCACAGTACCTGACGTTCCGCCTGTCCACAGGTTGAAAATTCTTGGAGTGACCTTCACAACAGACCTGAAATGGGATACTCACTTTGATAATGTTAACCAACTTTCCTCGCAGCGGTTGCATGCTTTTCGAATTCTCCGACCGCTGCTCAGTTTTGTTGACTTGAAGCGAATTTTTTTGTGGATTGATTCTTTCTACCATCGAGTACTGCTCTCCTTTATTTGTTTCAATGACATCACGCAATAAGAAGTTGATGGACATTATTCAACTTCGTGTTCATCGCAATGTGTGTCATCAGGACTGCAGTTGTACCTCCTTTCCCGACTTGAATTCTCGTCGCGTGAATGCTGCTATTCGATTCTTGAACAAGATCATTGCAAATCAAGATCATCCACTGCATCATTTGTGTCCAGACTAATCCGCTCGATATGGAAGGCCCTTTCAACCTATGTGTCGAACTTCCCGCCGGTGTAACTCCTTCTTTCAGGCGACTGCTGTCATTGCAAACAACGCTGTGATTAATTGACCAATCTTGCAATTGCTTCAGCCTAATAGCCTTGTATTGTATTTGCTTGTCTTACCACTACCGACTGTGTCATTATCTTTGTCTTATTGAAATGCATTTTGTACCTAAAGATTTCCAATGACTTCCGAAAATATACATTTACCTACTTACTTACTTACTTACTTACTTACTTACTCACTTGCTTACTTGCTTACTTGCTTACTTGCTTACTTGCTTACTTGCTTACTTGCTTACTTGCTTACTTGCTTACTTGCTTACTTGCTTACTTGCTTACTTGCTTACTTGCTTACTTGCTTACTTGCTTACTTGCTTACTTGCTTACTTGCTTACTTGCTTACTTGCTTACTTGCTTACTTGCTTACTTGCTTACTTACTTACTTACTTGCTTACTTGCTTACTTGCTTAATTACTTACTTACTTACTTACTTACTTACTTACTTACTTACTTACTTACTTACTTACTTACTTACTTACTTACGTACTTACTTACTTAGCAAATGTGCATGTGTGATACTGGGTCTCTACCCGAGATCATTCAATAACTCCAAAGCTGCATGCTCATTTGGATTAAGTTGAAACCGAGCTACTACTCTACCTTATATTCATACTCTATGAATTCTGTTATAACATACTCAAAATATGATGATTTTTCACGCAACCCGACCCGAATCCGATCAAGTTCGGGTTCATCTCCCGAATGCACACCTCTACTGCACACTACTTGCCTCGACGCTGGAAATTGACGTGAGATTTTTCTACAATGGCAATACTCTCCTGCATGCAACGATTATAGTACAGATGCTGTTTTGCTGACGATGCCCCGTTGATCGTGAGAAAGTGTGATCTTCTCTTAAAGAAATCCAACGGGGAACATCAATCAATTAAATTTACTCAAGAGAGTGCCCATCATTTACTAGCACTGAGATGCATCAAGAGGTTGACTTTCGTTAATATCATGCAAACCTGTCATGATTCTGTCATTCCTTGATGGACTGTCGCTACCAAGAGAGCAAGCGGGGCCAAGGAGAGAAAACTGATTGCTTACTTGCTTCTGAGAGAGAGCATCACATTTGACCTCTCATACATTTATTCAATACCCGAATTCCCAAAAGGCAGGCGAGCTCTCAAATCGTAGGGAACATCGCAGGCCTACTTAGATTTTCGAATCTCCTGCTGATAAAGAAAAGAGAGTTGTTGATGCTCACTCGCTTTTATAATGAAGGGCCTCCCGCTAGCAACAATGCTGTTATTCAAAACATGCACTTGTGTGGCCTATTTAATCTGAATAATCAGGAAGGTTAAAGTCGAAAGTCAACAGTTGTTAATTTCCAAAAATCATTGAGAAACAATATTACAATGTTGAGGTCGGGTTGAATATATTCCAATACAGCGTGTGGTCAGTACTGTAGAAAAAAATTAAGCAGATCAGGAAGGAGATGAATCAATAATTGAACATTTGGGATAATTATTGAGCATAATACGCACATCTGGGTCTCAAATGCTATGTCAATCCGTTCATTGCGATATATGGTAAATTTGAATTGCAGTCGAGAGTGTGATTGCGGGTCGTAACAATTCAACGAAGGTATTATACCTGTCAAGTCAGCCGCATTTTGTCGGTGACACCCGCAATCGGGGAGTTACTCAATCACAACCGAAATTCAATGGGACTTTTGCTTTTGAGCCACTTAGCAATGCTTTTGCGCCAAACCATCAACGCATTTGCGCCAAATTTCTCTTTGCTTAATCATCATAAGAATGGTAATTTGTTATGTCAATGTCTTATTAACTTATGACAGCTGCAGATGATAACGATGCCCGATGAATGAGAGGATGACAGGCATCGTGTCGATAATTGGCAGATTTTCAATTTAGAAAAAGAGAAATTCAGGATATGTTTTCATTTAAATTAAATCGTGTTGAATCTTTTCGTACAATATTTGAAAAAAATGAAGGTGAAATCTAATATGAAGCAAAAGAAATTTTGGATTTGACTGGTCGTGATAGCAAAACAGTAGGAACAATGGCATTTTACAAATTCTCCGTGTCATGTCAACCTGTGTGGACAGGTAATATAGTTTGTTAAATTATCAATCCGATGGGTTGCTATCACTTTAATACATAGCCTTATCAATAACAGCACTTTCTTGAGCGTGATTATATTACAAGCTATACTACACTGTAAATTGCTCAATCACATACGAAGGATGCATACCAAACTATTTTTTGGTGTATTTCTGTATGCATCATGCTTTTCGTATGTTATTTCAAATGTGGTATGCTTTACATACCAAAACCATACCAGCACAATGTTAAAGGAAAGCATCAATGCCCGGGTTGAAAAACCGGGATAATTTATCTTATATACGATTGATTATATTATTATTGGTGATAGATTTTATAAATATTAGGTAATTGTTTTATAAAACTATCAAATACTACATATTTGATTTTTTTTAAATAATTTCTGATACATCTTTGATTATTATTTGACAAATATTATCATAATCACTTAAATGTTCAAATCTGAAACACTTTACAAATATTTATAAATTAATTTGTCTAAAATAACCACAGAAAATTGAGAAAACACGAATTTCCCAATCCCTGGATAATCCCGGGATTGACATCCCTAGTCCAATTATGGTCGTCTACTTGTTTACGCAGCCACCTAACAGAGCTGTTAATTTTCCGCAAAACAAATGCACAAACATACATGTACCTGCACAATTAATTTTCATGATACTATTATGCTTCTGCCATTATTCATATTTCGTTAAAAAAATTGCAATTGTATAACCTTAAAACACCAATCAATTGTCATTCATTTTAAGTTCCGAAAGTAAAACAAAGAAGAGCAAAATATATTCTAATTCCAGATACAACCGTGATTAACTGTAATTGCCGTTAAGCGCAACCGGCCATTTACCGCGGTTAACCATAACCCCGGTACCACACATCACTACGCTGTAAATTGCTCAATCACATACGAAGGATGCATACCAAAATATTTTTTTGGTGTATTTCTGTATGCATCATGCCTTTCGTATGTTATTTCAAATGTGGTATGCTTTACATACCAAAGCCATACCAGCACAATGTTAAAGGAGAGCATCAATGCCCGGGTTGAAAAAACCGAGATATTTTATCTTATATATGATTGATGGTGATAAATTTTACAAATATTAGGTAATTGTTTTATAAAACTATCAAATACTGCATATTTGATATTTTTTTAAAAAAATTTTGATACATCTTTGATTATTATTTGACAAATCACTAGGTGAGATACCACGCGTGATTCACGCGTAATTACGGAACACCCCAAACATTCGTGGTGAAGGACATTCTTTTCTTCTACCCGCATACATACGCGCTGCACTAAGAGTCAGAAATCACTTGATCTGATGTTGTTAAAACATGGGGAATGTTTATGAATACGCGCGGGCGAGCATTGATAGTTTGCGCGTCGTCTACGGTTGTCTGCGCTGCCGCTTGAACCACGGATGAACCGCTAAGCATGTTCTGTCTTCCCTGAGCATGAAATTGAGGTCCTATCACATTGTTTAGCCTCTGATCCATGCAGACACATGAGACGCAAAGTCTATATAACAGGACTGCCAACTATGCTAACGTATATAACAGATGTTGCAGCAATGTTCCGTATAGCCATGGATGTTTAGGGTCATGTGTAATTACGCGTGGTTTGCGCGTGAATTACGCGTGATTGAGCGTGGCAAGTCACCTAGTGAACCTGCCACTGGAAGAGGAAAATAAAATAACCAGTGACTATGATCACAATTAATTGAAAAGATGTGGGTCCGTATTACTATTCAGATTTGAGTGAATCATAAAACTAATCCGACTGATGAAAATATAATTACAAACTTAAAATTTCACCCAAGAAAGCGCATTAAGATGTCGACGTTTTTATGAAGACTTGCATTATAATGCAGCTCATGAATTTCCTTTGATAATCAGCCTAATTTAAGCTTAATTAAGATGCTTGTTAGTAAATGTTCATTCCTTCTGATATCCAACTTGTTTCATACTACCTGTTAAGGGGCTTCATCTCGGTAGTATATAAACACAAGAATAATTTGAAAAAATAGCTTTTTAAAAACTGCTCAAATAATTTTTTGGACGCCAGGAACATAATCTTTCGAATCGTTGTGGTTCAAAAACTTTGTGGCGCAAAAGCATGACGCCCAATTCAATACCGCATCAATAAGTAGTGCTGTCGAAATATCGAATTCAATATATTGATTGTCACTGTCAGTCACATTCGCTGTGCAGGTAAGCCTCGGGTTTCAAAGCCGACAAATATATTCAGCAAATCCATTTTATCATCCTCTTATGACCGATAAAATTTTAGCGGTTTTTATCAGTGAAATTTAGCAGTTGTTGAATTGACTAGAAACGTGAGAGGCATCCTAATGATATTATAATTATCGATAACAATTACTGGCGTTTCCCTGGTGCTAGTTGATTGAGCAATAATCGTAGGCTAAGTGAAAAACATATAATTTGTTAGAGCAAAACAGACAAACAAGCATAAGCATTGATTATAAGGCTTACATGCACGCAAACGATTCGGTAAGCCTAGCCGACTTGAAATTCTTGAAATATGCTAAGAACGTTTAGCTTGCTGTACATGAACGACAAAGTGACAGTTTCAGGTTATGTTGGCCGCATATAAATTTGTGTCAAATATCACAAACCGCTTTTTGGTTTTTTCTGTGACATTTTAAGACACCATCGCTTTCCCTTATGGGAGACTTCAATGCTGTCACCATATGGCTGTTACGATTTCTGTGCGGTCCACTTGAAGATAGCATGGGAACATCGAGAGTACGGTGTGTGTTGTATTTCCAAGCTGATAGATCAGCTTCAAAATGATTTTTTCCCTCGAAATCAATGAGTTAGTGCATTACTTGGAATGCTTTCGCCGCTGCGGTGCGTCTTATAATCATGATGACTGAATGGGAAAAGCGAGAGAACAACAAAGTTTTGATTGCGTTTACAGACCAGCGTGTGAATACAATAGACTTCGCATCGATCGCAATTTCGCAGAAGCTGGCGTGATGACACGTAATCACAGGTTGTCATACAATGCATACAAGGCTGACTCACAATCAAATAGGTAGAATTCGAAAAGTCAGGATAGCTGTCAATCGTGATTAGTTTTTCATTTATCAGAGAGCACACGATTCATTTATCGAGGACGCATGAACACCGCATCAGCATCCAAAGCTTTTGGCAGCTAGCTTGTCAGATCTCATTCGATCACATCATTATTGTCCGCCCTTAATCCTAAACTTCTGTAAACATTCGACGACCATTTGCGGCATTTCCTATAAGGTGGGTCATTTTGACCAATTCAGTGGTGTAAGGAGTCCGGGATTTTCGGTCGTCCTAGTGTTAAAAGCCTTGGATGCCGTGGTCATCAGTGGTACGTCGGTAACTAATGAAATAGGACTGTATCTAAGATTTAAAGAATAGAAACTGCAAATAATGCAGAAAAATACAGGCTGGTTGAATAAGAAGGAGAGCCATGCGTCAAGGCAAAGTCAACTAAAATACTGAATTTACTCGAAATTGATTATTTTTTGTGTAATAGCTCCATAATATGTAATCCTTTTAAGAAAGAAAATTTAGAATTTTTAGAGGTAATTTTTCTAAGAATTGATTTTCTGCCCGACATTGCATGTATATTCTACATAAAAGCGATAGCGTGAGGCAAATAATCGTCTTATCAACCCGAACGCCACAGTCAAAAAATTACCTGAACCACAGTCAAAACTTTACCGGCATGAACGCCTATCAGTCCTTTTAAGGACTAACATTATTAACGATTGTGTATTATATTCATTATTGTATATTATTATCTTTTAAGTACACTAACCTGACTTTTTCCTTGATTGAAATTGTTTTGAGGATTGCAACACAAAGAATCATTACGAAACAAGTAAATAACCTTAATAATCATTTCTACATAATCATTTCTACAGCCCCATTACAGACCTTGAAAAGTATGATAAGTATGAGTAAGTATATTAGGTAGAGTGATAACTCCGCATTTATTAAATCGCGAATGTGTATACACTTTCGATTTTATTAAATGAACTCGAGGGGGATATAGTTGGTAATTGTTGCCAAATATGAGATATGCAAATTTTTGCAGATTTGAAGAAATTACAACGGAATTGATTGATCATGAGTAATGCAGACGGAATGATGGCATTTGACAGAATCTCAGTGTCATGACAGCCTTGGAGATTTAATGTTTGTTAAATTAGCAATTCGATGGGTTCCTATTACTTTCATGCTCAACTTCAACAGCATTTTCTTTAGCGTGATCATATCACAGGCAACCTGCCATTGGTAGAGCAAAATCACATAATATGTCAAAGACAATGCTTTCAATTAACTTTGAAAGATGTAATGAGCCCACGTAATTATTCAGATTCAAGAAAATAAAACATGAATTTGGTGAATCAAAAAAAGATAAAAAAAGAAAAACAAAGAAATAATATCGCGACTTTTTCATTAAGACTTCCATTATAATGCGGTTCATGAAATTCCCTGATGATCAGCTCAATCTCCACTTAGTTAAGATGCTTGTTAGCAAATATTCATTCCTTTTGATATCCAACTTGCTTCATATTACTTATAAGGGTGCGTCATCTCGGTAGTATATAAATTTGCAAAATTTTGACTTTTTTAAAACTGCTCAAATAATTTTTTTGTACCACGGGAACGTAATCTCTGCAAAAAACTGAATCTTTTCATATAAAAATGTTCACTGTATACACATACTTTTTTGAGTCGACACTCTACCTACATTTGCGACAGCGGACATACATCGTCATTTGAAGTGTCACATGCTGTGCACTTTGACGGCATATTTTTCGTCGAATTTCATTGTCATAGAATTTCAAAAAGAATTCAAATCTGATTGCGAATGTGTTGATCTTAAAATTTTGAATAGTTCGGCATTCGCGTATTGCATCTTGTGAAATATGACCACGCGTAGTAAAGCTGCGTGGACAGACATCTGCAGCATGATGATGATATCAACAGCAGTTAGGATGATTCTGAAATCTGCGAAAGTGAAATTGACCGTGATATAAATGAAAATGATGCGACTCTCATTTCACATCGAATGTGACCAGTAGCTGCACACGTTTAATTTCCTGAGTAATGCGGACAGAAAATCGCATTCGATTAAATTCTTTGAAGCGGTTGAGTCGAGTCTCGGACTTGATCCAAGTTCTTTCTAATGAGAAAGGGTTAAAGCGCCTTAAGATTGACTCATCTTTAAAAGACGACACGTACTTGCTGTGTTCCACTAACCACAACCAGTGAGTAGAGCTGCACATTACTAACGATCTGATTGTGACCTTGAATCTGTATCTCTTGTGCTAAGGCTCTCTTCTTGAATCGGTGACTGAATTGATTCAATATACTGACTTTACAATAATATTGGCAATTATTTGTAAGCCAAAACAATCCTGGAAACTGACTCACAAACATATTTTAAGCTTGTATGCTGTACTTTAGAGGCAGATGAAATCATTTACCGCACACAGCAGCTATAGAATTTAAGTAATGGATAAGCGGGGATTTTTTAGATTTGCTGTAATAACGAGGACAATTAACTGTCCCAAGGGCTGACTGCTCCTTATCTTCGGTCGCCGACTAGCCTCTTCGAAACAAACATTTCCAGTATTGGTTGATGATGACAAAAGGATATCATTTTGCTGTCCACAGTCTATAGCATTACTGCATTCTGTTCGGATTTGAATATAAACTCGAAAACGCTGATTGAAAACGAAACTCGAAAGAGCCCACGTTTGTTACTTACCTTGTGTGAACTCGTTTTCAACTGTGCGGGAACTTTTGTACTTTATATCCCTATCTATGTCCCTTTCCGGGAGTTATTTTTATTTTCAGGGAGTTATTATAGAGCGTAATTCCCATCAATTGAAAGGGTATATTTACATAGAAAAATGTTCAAGAAAGTACATAGATAAATGACAATGCTATACACTTGTAGCCCATACTAAAATAAGCAAATGACAGTAAGCATAGAAAGAAATAGAACAGTGTTCATGACAGATTAGTCGTCCTATATAACTGCTTAAATACGTTATAGCAGAGTGGAGCTAAGATATGAATTACTCATGATCCCAAGTTTGTAACAGCAATGAACAAACTAAAATTTTACTTCTCCTTTTGGCCTTGTTAAAAGAAGCCAACCGCTTACTCTTTTTCTTGTGACGTCATCTCGGTATACTGGAGCATGGCGTGCACCAGCACATGAAATTACTTAAATGAATTACTTGTAATCTAGGACCACGCCCACTGAACCAAATAAATCATAGAGACAAAAACTGTTCTTGTCACTATCTGTAACTCAAAGGAAAACGAACAGGGTTACTGCGCAAATGAGAATTAATTAGTCTAAAGTAGCAATAGAACTTAATTGGCGAACTAATTCTCTCTTGCGCAGTAACCCTGTTCGTTTTCCTTTGAGTTACAGGTAGTGACAGGAACAGTTTTTGTCTCTATGAATTTTTTGGTTCAGTGGCTGTGGTCCTAGATTACAAGTAATTCATTTAAGTAATTTCATGTGCTGGTGCACGCCATGCTCTAGTATACCGAGATGACGTCACAAGAAAAAGAGTGAGCGGTTGGCTTCTTTTAACGAGGCCAAAAGGAGAAGTAAAATTTTAGTTTGTAATTTTCATAAGCATTTGTGTTGGTGCACGCCATACTCCCGTATACCGTGTTTTGTAAGAGTTGAATAAATTGATTTCTGGATGCTCTTTTCTTACAATACTTTGAAGTCCTGCAGCAATAGAAAGCAGACTTTCCCGTGGATAAAAGGTTCCGTCTTGCTTTCGGACTTCGAGTATGAATTTGGATAGATAGTCGTTTATTTCGTCATTATTGAAATGTTCTAGTTGTTGCAAATGACTGTCAATTTCACCCGCTTTGACTTTTTCCTCCCGAGAAAAAAAAACTTATCAACTTTACCAAATATTTGGTATTTACTTGGAAAATTTATAAGATTTGAATAGTTTAACAAACGTTTCGGAAATTTAACAAATTTAGGAAATGTGTAACAATTGCCTAACAAATATTTGCTACATTTTGTATGTAAGTCGATATTAACGAATTTTGCGAAATTTAGAAAACGTTTATCAAATGTCTAGGTAATATTTGTTTGGTTATCGAAACAAATGATTTTTTTGCATTTACTAAGTTTGATGAAAGAAAAATCTTGCAATAGGCAGGATCCGCTTATGAGTAACTGTCGTAAAAGGCGGTTTTAATTGCATGATGATTTCAATGTGCGGTAACTTCACCCGTACAATTTTTTGAACTCATGCATATCACAAGGATGATCATCAGCTCTCATAAACTCTGATTACAATCATCTCTCAATAAAATAGAAATGCAACGTCACAGGAAATACCCAATAATAAAGTCTGTACTATATCACAGTTTTGCGTCGTTGATAACTGCCTGATTTTTTTGCCATCAAACTTAATTAAATGATTGAATAATGGAATAATTGTCAGGAAACTGTTGATATTTTTCTATGATGGCACCAACAATTTCTTTCAAATCTTAAAGACAGTGCATTATTTCATTTCCATGGATATCGACATATGAAACATGTGGGCCTGAAATGTGCATGTCTACTATTATTTCGAGTATTTTATATATGCCCATTTATATTTGATGAAATGGTGTGTATAAAATAAATATTCAGGTGACTTCATCACTACTCTCTCTCTTTTTCTCACTCACTCGTTCCCCTTTTCTTCTTCTTCTACTCATTTTTCATCACCTTTCACATTCACTACATGTACACTGTAGCTACAATAGCAACAACATCAGTCATATATTTTCATTATTAAGGGAGCCTAAGCAGTTCTATCGGCACACATTTTGCTTCTCAAATTAAAGCATTTATTGAAGTTTCTAAGTTCCATACCGTGCCCATCAGCAAGTCGACTTTGATCAGTTTGCTCGTGTGTTCGCTAAATTACTTAGCTAGTAATTTGCAAAACTTATGATATTAAATCAGTATGCAACTGAACCAAACAATTACATAAGCATCTCGCTCAGTCTGCGTAATCATATCTCGCTTCTATAACTTTCCGTCACTATATTAAGGAAATTCGCCACGCGCACGCAGCTGAGGAAGTTCGTTCACATTGTTGGCAGCCTGGTCGTGGCCGCATTCGGGAGCCATGAGCGGTCGATAATATTCTCTAGCTGCGCTGTGACTCAGCGTCCCTGCTTAATAATTATTATCCGCCCATCACGTGGGACAGAAAGCTGCGCAAGGCGCAGTAGCTTGTGCACTCTTCGCTCTCGTGTCGAACGCGTGTTTACGTTAACTGCTTAATATTACAAAAGTCAGCGCATCAAGAGGATATTTCTACTTACACACCTTTATTTATTCATCGTCGGTTTGTGATCGTCTACGGTTTTTCATCATCTTGCTTAGCTATCATGCACAAAATGGAGCACAACTCGAAAATGAACACTCGCATGTAGTCAGTGAGTTCTACCAGTCAATGAAGCCATCAAGTTCCTTTGATTTTTGCATCAGAATTAAAAATGCACCTCTTGGATCAAACTACAGAAAAATGGTAAGCTTCTAAATGTTTATGAATTTATTTTGTCAACTTAGTTTCAGCATTTAACTGCAAGTCTAGGTACATGTATTTGGAAATCCCGAAAACAAAATCAAAGGAGAGACTTGGTCATGGATTTGGGTTTATTGACCATGAACACGTAGAGACATTTCTATTATTGACTACTGCTATATCTGCTCTTAATTTTACAAATACTAAAGAGCTACTAGCGTCATACTTAATTTACTGATAACAAAATATCTCAATTCCTCTTAGTTCCTCATAGCAGACATGAAGAGGAAGAGAATTCGCCACGCGTATATCACACGCGTATACCACGACATATCACATTTTAGGAGTCCTACCAATACTTTGAATTCATTTGTGTAATCGAAAACCCAAGTAAAGCGATGTGTTTCTTGATAGCTATAATATTTATTTATATATAAATATTATAGCTATCAAGAAACACATCGTTTTACTTGGGTTTTCCATCACACAAATGATGTCACATGCCCAAGGCTTATTCACTTTGAATTTAATATGAGAATGTGCATGTATATCAGTTTTCACGACGACGTTTCTCGTTGAAAAATCGATCAAAAGTTGATTGTGTCGTCAAAAGAATCATAATCAAATTGGAATATGTTGAAATGGTAATATATTGTTTTCAAATTCGTAATTTCTGATTGCTTACATTGAAAATAGCACAAACATCTGGTTATGTTGAGACAAAATAGTTGCATGCTAAAAACCTTAGAAACTATGAGCACGAAAGAACTTAATTAGCGCATTAAAACCATTTTAATTTAGCACTTCATATTTAGATATGTAGTATACTTGTGCAATAGTATCAATATTTGGATGACAAATAATTGAAAAAATTTTTGAAACAGTCAAACATGCTATAAGTCATAAAGTTCTATTTCAGGACTGCAAAAATTTTAGATGGAGAATGTTTTTATCAATGCGGACAAACTATTGAGCTATTCGATATTTGCTTAAGTTATGCAATTTAATCTATTTTCTGAAAGATGGATCCATCAAGGAAGCTTGTTTAAATAGGTCACTATTTCCATTTTATATATGTTGAATTGAAAGCCTGTAGCTACCGCCTATGATATTTAATTAATTTTTTCAGAATTGCCACATTTTAGAAAATGGTATCAATTTGACATTTCGAGTAGTTTAAGAAAAATGATCAAGCACACAAAAGGCATTGATGCTACACGACGAACTGCACGTTGTTGGCTACATACACACTGTAATAAAGATCAGTCATGCGTTGCAGTCCAACAATAGGTTTAGTTTTGCAAAATCAATAATTTTTCATGCTTTACGATAAATATAAAACAATCAAAGTACAAACTCATTGCTGCTCTTTTATTCAATTTGTGTTTACTTATTACAAATTATGCTTAGCACTTTTCAATATCATCGTAGGCCTAGCTATTATGGTCACATGTTAGTTGTAGGCCCACCATGAATTACCTGTAGAGATGCTGTCATATAAGCGGTAGACAAGATGACATTACGTGTGTATGTGTTTGCAGATTGTGATTTTAAACAAATTGTTTAAAATAAAATAAAATATCAAAATAAAATTACATGTGCGGTATTAAATACTATAATAAAAATTCAAGCATTCCTGAATATCTTCATCGCATGAACGGTTGACAAGCAGTCGGTAATAGGCTACATCTCGGTAAGGCTCTGTTTTAATTTGCAGATTGCATTTTTTGTAAAAACAGTTACCGGTACTTGAATATCAAAATAAAATTATTGATAAATACTAAGAGTATTGATTAAAAAAATAATTGATAAATTGTTAATGATCACAATTCAACCACTCTTGAATATCTTCATTTGCTATCAAAATTCCTAAGAATATCGCTTCCCACATTGTCAGAGATGAAATAATCCAAAAGCAGTTTTCTTAATAGTCTTTACTGCAACACCTAAAATTACTATAAATGATTTATCTTCTGAACTTTGAGTAGGCCTACCCATAGAATGTTAATTAAGATCCGTTAAGTTTGATAATTCTGCTCTGCACATCAGCACAAGATTTGTCTTCTTTTTTACAGGTGTTGATTGCTGAGGCTGTGTATCTGTCCATCGATGACTCAATACCTGACCTACATTCGGCTGCTTTTCCGTCTTGTCTTGTGAGCTAATTAACCCCGAAAACTACTGGAATTTTATTCTTTATCCACAAATCTCTCATACTCGCAACGTCCCAGCAATCGTCAGATTTGGACAACCGTGTTGTGGTCCAACCGCGAAGATGTTTTTTTCAGTGACCTCGTATCATCGCTTCAAACTTCATTTGGTAGTGACTGTTTCTCCGTTGAACTGTAAATTTTTCGTGATATTACCTCTATTCTTAAAAATGTAACTGATAACGGCGCAACGGTGTTTGACTCGAAATGACAGTGTTTCAGATGAAGTGAAATGCGTATTCGGGCTGTGGGCATGCTTTCTGGTTGGAAGGATTTTCAAATGAAGAATGATCAAATCCGGATAGAGAAATTTCTTTTATGTTGATAAGTGATATTCATAAAAATTATTTGTATCGGATCGTTCGATGTGTGCTACTATATAAAACTCTGTTCATTTTCCAAATTCGTATGAAAAATTGTATTTTTGAAGGATATCCATTCCTTCTGCTGTTTATTTTGGGGAGCAGGGCTCAGTTTTTGTAATTTCTATGAATGTCATCGTACAAAGCATAATTTTAGCAAGATCAGTCATTTTATTCTAGTCATGCAGTTTTATATGCCGTACGGATTTTGAACGATTTTGAGCATGAATAATTCGAGCAGAGCGTTTTACTAGCTATCTTTTTGCCGAATTATGATTGTTTTGGTTTTCTATTTGATAAATATAAAACATTTCATACAAGACATTTTTCATGAATTCAAATTTGCAAATGTTTCGTAATCGCCTATGAAGTAGGATAAAATTTGCTTATTATTTACTAAACATATTATAAAAGCTAGAAATAATTTGCTAAATGTTTTGTAAAAGTTTGGAAAATTTGCCAAATATTTTGTGGAAGTTTGGAAAGTTTGCTAAATATTTAGTAAAAGTTTAGGAAATGTACTAGGTTTGATAAATATTTTTTAAATATTTCTTAAATATTTAGGACTTTAATACCAAGTACTTGGTAAGTATTTGTTAAACTGACAACGGTAATTTTACTCGGGATGTGTTGAAAATGTTCTTAACCCATACATTCCTTCTTTTCACGGATGTTGCCTGAGCATTATCAATTTGTGACTCAACATTAACTGCAGCGAATCTTCTAGAGGAGTTCTGCCAAACAATTTGGGTCAAAATCTCCAACAAAATCAACAGAAAAGTCAACAAGAGGATTAATATCACGTCGTCTAGATTCATCGTCCCGGGTTCGTTATGTGGAAATAGATAAATGAATCAATGAATTACGATGTTAATGAATTTGAAAACCAGATTTCTTAGTGTAGAATTAGTGGTATCATAGTAACTAACACAGTTTGGATTTTATATCATAGAAATTTAGCTTTCCGGGAGTTAACTAAACAACTCCCGGAAAGGAAGAAATCTATGAGTCTATTTAGACAAGCAATAAATAGGGATATAAATCAAATAACGTACAATTTCTCGGGAGATATCAAGTTAATTCCCTCAGGCCTGCGGCCTTCGGGAATTAACATAGAGATCTCCCTCGAAATAAGTACGTTATTTGATACATACTATGTAGCTATTTAAAAGGCTTACGCTTAGCGTACAAGAAATTATTCTAGGCTAATGAAGATGTAAATCATGTCGATTTCTACATCAATTCGCGGACACTAATGCCATAGTTGGCATTATAATTCATCCTGGCATTAGATTTCTACATTCTGCCGGACAATATTGCTATTAGTTGCAATATTGTCCGGCAAATGCCATGCAATTCCTATGGAAGAAAAAAACCCAATATATGCCCGCTACCACAGATGTTTAAGTGATTCATTAATTATGTTGAATTAAGTATTGCCGTTGTAGGCTATAATACAATTGCTTAAACGAATCGAAAGCCAAATTTCTCAATGACCAAAGAATGAGATCATCTGTCTTTTTTACGTTTCCATTGGTCCGCTGTTTGGATCCACCCATCGTCTATTGGTGTTGATGTAAAGCATGAATTCAATACATTCAAGTGCGTAGATGACTTGAAAAACATGGAAACAATTATTTGGGTCCTGTGATCATGTGACTTCACATGCAAAATTACACTGTCAGAGATTACCTTGGATGAATTATAATGTTATTGTACGAAATTTCTATGACTACGAAATACATTCGTGAAATCATTTCATTCATACCATTAGCTAAAGTAAAGACACATGTTTGTATTCAATGCGTAGATGGATTAGATATCCAGCGACATGTCCATAGTTTTCATTTGAATGTCCATATTAAGGTGTAATGAATTTGCTAATTATATTAGATGTCATTGAAGTATTGGTATAATTGACTTCATTTTCATTGTTGCCCTCCAAATGAAGCATTGTTGCCCTCTAAATTGTGTTTGTTTATAGATACTCTGCAATATCAATATATCTTTGATATTGCACTACATTGCTTTGCATAGAAATTTCGTACAATGCTATTGTATGTAACTCTTGGGAAGTCTATGAATATTGCTCTGATTGATCACTGTTAGTAACAGATAATGAAGAAATGAAGAAATCTTTGATTATTTATGAGATACCACACCAATAATGTCGTTTTGCCATAGATAACTCAAAAATTTTCTCCTATGCATCCAATGTTAAAACCACACCAGTAATGACGGGAGCTCACCCGTAATGACGGAAATAGACATCTACGTAGGCCCGATATCCAAGCATTTTTATTTTGTCCTGAGGAGAAAACAGTTCAGAGTACATGTGTACTAAAGTAAGTACGCAAGTATAGCACCAACTTCTATGTGTGAATGTCTTCATTTTATTTTGTTTAAGCACTAATTACTATTTACTATGTGTAATTCGTGATTTCACAATGTTTATGTGATTAGTATCCTCTTAAAGTTCCTTTATTTCGTTGATGTTGTAAAACAAGTATCTTCAGTTCCTGATGTTTTCTTATCAGAGAACAACCATGAAAGGTTTAAAATTTCAGTCTTGAAGTCACTTATTCAAAAGTTATTCGAACAAAGTTTTTGTTACCATCCGCTTCAATCTTCATCTTCTTGTTTGATGGGGCTTCACGCAGTACTGAAATAAAGAATAACTTGTTGATTAAATGGCAATTTTCATCAAATATTCATCAAACTCACTTTCTGTGTGTGATGGTCCGACGCTTGATGAAGTTGAGTTGCAAAAGATGCTCGCCAACATTCTCGAAAAATCCTGTTTTTTGGAATCGCCAACGCGTTTCAGGTACCGTTTGACGGAATCTGAGTTTTTGTGCCCCGTGACACATTGGATGTCTTGAACAGCGGCACCGTTGTTGAACATCTCTGTTACAACAGTTGCGCGAATGCAGTGCGCAGTGTACAATTTTGACAAATTTGCACTTTGTGAAATCGTTTTCATCAAGTTGCCCAATTTTTGAGCTCCGACGACCAGGTTAGCATTATACCAACATTTTGACTCACTCCAATTTTTCAATGGCTGGTAGAAAAAATATTCGGCATTTTCTGGCAATCTACTAATCAGAGTCTCTATGCCAACTACAGGACAGTTACATTGATTCTCTGCCTGATAGATGCGTGATTGTTTTTGATCAACGCATTGCTTTGAAACTGACGGTTGACGATTTTTTTTGAACTGCATTCAAATTAGTTATCTCAACATACTTTCGACCTGTTGAATCGACGCTGATGATCACATTCGACCTTTTCAAGTGACGAATCCATTGACGACCTCGCTGTCCTAAAAAATATATTATTGAAAAATACACCTCTTCTTGTAACTTGTGAGGCGTTGAACGATCAAAATACTCTCGCAGCCTTTTTAAGTCTGCTTCTTCTAGTGATTCATGCCGTTTCACATTTCCTCTGCTCTCCAAGAAGCTCTTAGACATCGCCTTCAATATCTGATTGGCTGAGTGGAAAGCGACATCGTTGATGATATCAAAGTCTAATGAGAGAGGAGGCTGCCTAAAAAATCGGAAAAAAGCAGCCCGAATACAGTTCAGCGATGCTGGTGAATAGAACTTTCCGTCATTTGTTCTTAGTTCGGAATAAAAATACTTCAGTATATCGCATAACTCAGATTTTGACAAGTTGGAAAAGTCAGACGAAAAATTCTTTTCCTTGAGAAATTCAGTGAATTTTTCTGAAAATCTCTTTTGCTGTGATAAGGTCGATGTGGGAATCGCTGACAGTTCTAGTGCTTCTAAATTTGATTGTACTTGTGATGGCAAAGTAATCGAGGCATTTGAAGACTACGCGGAAGTCTGGGCATTAGAAAAATCGCTTTCTGTCATATCAAGTAGCGGCAGATTTTTGTCATCGCGTAAAAATGATTGGATGTCAACAATTTCTTGAATTTCGTCATTAAGTAAGCCACAGATTGAATTATTGCTTAACTGGCTAAAATCTAGTAAACTGGAGGACGTCATTGCGCTAAGACCTTCGCCTTGAAAAAAATCTACATTTGAACGGGATTTTGAATTTGATTACGACAGTGATATCTTCGAGAAATTACTAAGACATCTGTGTTTTTGGACTAACACCTGTAGCATGGATATATGCATGGAATCCATGCCTGTAGTGACGGAAATAGACATCTCATAAATAATATGACTATTGTATCGCTATGACACCATTAATGCTGCCATTGATATCGTCTCGTGCGCTACGCGCACTCGTCGATGTGGCAGCATTACTGGTGTCATACCGCTACAATAGTCTTTATTCTATGCACACATAGACATCCCCATTTTACTATTCATGAGTGTTGCTGTAAAGTAGCACTTTACAAGTCATGGACAACTTTACAGTTCATGGAGAAAAAACAAGTTATACGATTTGTGTCGTGGCGTTTAGCATCTTTTTTTCTCACACTGTAGGTAGTCGAAGTATTCGATGAAGTCACTTTCTGTTGGTTTGTCTTCTTTCTCGGAAATTCTACTGAAAGAATCCCACGCATTATTGTAGCGCTTTGCACTTGCACGTGGAGTTAAGTTTTCAATAATTTCGCTGGCTGATCGCTTCATGATGACCTGTTTTAGCGCTCTCTGCCTGTTTGTTTGAGTAGCAGCCTTTATTATGATTCTTGAATCAAATTTCAAATATCACAAGTTCGGATTGACAAATCCAGTGAGATTTCTACATGACCATAGAATTTTCTAATGGCCATCATTTCTTATATCTATGCATAGAATAAAATTACATACACTCATTGGCAAAGCTTTTTACAAAACTCGTAAACTTTCTATGACTCGATCGCTGCGCTCTCTCGTCATAGAAAGTTTACCTCGTATTGTAAAATGACGCTTTACCAATTTCGTGTAAATAATTATGAAATATCCATTTACCAATTCATTCATTAATGGAATCTCAAGCTGGTGTGACGGACGACAGTTCATGGCTATCTGGTGAGGTGTGAATTCTATGTGAAATTGGCGGGCATATAATGATATGATGACAGCTATGTTTGGAGGGCGTCAATGGCAAATTAGAGGGCCGCGTTAGCGGCCCGACAATTTGCCATTGACAGCCCGAAAAATGTAGATGTCATAATCATTGTATGCCATGTTGCGAAATATTTCTATGGTTTCATTTCCAGGCCATGCATTTTCCGGGCCGTTAATGAATTTCTGGGCATTATCAAAGATATCAGTCTTATATACATGGTATATAATGGTGCATTATATACCCTCCAATGCCGGGCAATAATGCATTTCAAACTTATTTCAATCATTTCTATGACCTCCAAAGCTATCGAGAGTGAAATACAGTCTGCATTATTGTCCTCTAAACTATGACAATATTCCTATATTATTGTCCGCTGAATTACATTGTTAGGCCTACTGAGTAAGTAGGGTTGTCAGCCGATACTTCACGTGTCATTTTTCTATGAAAGTCGTTTGCATATCTCCAAATCGAAATTAGACGGCCTTAATTGCATGATTAAGGCCGTCTAATTTGCTATGTAATACCATTGACGTAAAGCATTTCACCATCCATATTCGCATTCCCAGTGAAAATGGCTTTGAGATGATTACTATGTCATGCAAGTAAGGCTGTCCAATTTGGCTTTGGAGATATATAAACGACTTTCATAGAAAAATGACGTGAAATATCGGCTGACAAACATACTTATACAGTAACAATGAAATTGCATCGAGTTAAAACTACACTGTCGTCCGGAAAAAGCCTCTATGTCAATTCTGCATAGAAATTATGCAATACTCAGAATTTATATTCATCTTGTGAAGGAAGCCCAAAAAACTAGTTGATCTTACTAGATTTCTCGATTTTTATTGCGAGGCCTTTCAGCCAGCACAGCCGGCTATCGTCAGGCGAATGACATGAACACATTAGATGATTAACATCACTCATACTGCAATGGTCAGACACAAATTACATAATAGAAATACGAACGAGCAGAGAATAAAATTACATGACTTCAAAAGAAAATTAAGGCACGAAGATACTATCTACAAATACTGGAAAGTAACAGTAAAAAAAAGGAAGAAAATGTTAAGGAAACCAAAAATCACTGATATGATGCTTAGTTTTATTGGATGAGGACAGATGTCGAGTCCACCAGGCCTCTTTGACAATCCTTTTTCGCCAGTTGCACTCCCGGTCAATAACTTCTTCCTTTTCTTTACTGTTACTTTCCAGTATTTGTAGATAGTATCTTCGTGCCTAATTTTCTTTTGAAGTCATGTAATTTTATTCTCTGCTCGTTCGTATTTCTATTGTGTAATTTGTGTCTGACCATTGCAGTATGAGTGATGTTAATCATTTAATGTGTTTATGTCATTCGCCTGACGATAGCCGGCTGTGCTGGCTGAAAGGCCTCGCAATAAAAATCGAGAAATCTAGTAAGATCAACTAGTTTTTTGGGCTTCCTTCACAAGATGAATAGAAACCCAGGCCCACTTTTTCCTGAAATCAAGAACGCATTTGGAGGGAGATGCGTGGTTATCTTTCAATGTCTTATACAGGAACACCGTCAATTGGTCAGACTTCAACATCTGTCTTCATTCCTTAACAAGTGCTTGTCTTCTGGTTTACTTCCGCGTTCGCTTTGGTTTTCTTTGCCAGGGAGATTCGATTACTGCCGTTGGCTAAAACGTAAAGTCGAGCGCTCGATGATCCGTGATGAAATTACTCATATAAAGAAGAATTTGAAAGTTGTGCGAAATAATATCGTCATGCGCGTGGACTGTCTCAAGGACATAATGGCGGATTCTGAGCTGTTTTACCGTGCTCGGGATTATCTCTCGTGCATTCATACTTCTTTGAACAAGACTATTGCGCTCCATTTTTCCCACCGCTTTGAACGTTTACAAGTGCTACATGGTGTGGAGCCCTCCTCCAAAGGTCCTCAACTTGAGTCCTGTGTTAAGAACTTGAGTTCTGCTACCTTGAGTGATGCGGAGATGAGAATCCTAAGCCGAGGTCTTAACTTTGCCGTCACATCATCAAGAATTCCCAAGACGGACATTATTGCTTCTGTGGAGTCAGCAATCAGTAATATACCTGACGAAGAGAAGGCTCTTGTTCGAAAGCAAGTTTCTGGTATTTTAAAACATGCCCGAACGCCGAAGTCCAATGTCTCTCTTGAGGAGCTCGAAGCGATCGGCCGGTTACGTGGGAATGGTAGTATCATTATTCTTCCTGCTGACAAGGGCAATGTTACCGTTATAATGGACCAGGAGGACTATATTGAGAAGCTAAGGGTCTTGATCGAAACTGGTCCTTACAAGAAATACAGATCTGATCCTGGCAGTGGTTTTCGAAGGACTCTTCATCGTGAACTGTCTGATGTAGTGGCAGATGGGAGATTGTCGCGATCGAATCTTCTTCAACTTTGCCCGACGCATTTTCAGACTCCGCACATATTCGGACTACCCAAGCTACACAAAGATGGCATTCCTCTGCGTCCCATTATCAGCATGTCCGGTAGTCTATGGACCCCTATTTCAAGACTCATGGCCGACATCATGGCTCCCTTTCTGAAGGGACATGAATCAGGGGTGGTGAATTCCACTGATCTTGTGCGGAAATTACGCGAGCATGATGGATGCGATGGACTTTATGTATCTTTTGACGTCGAATCGTTATTTACGAGCATCCCTTTGGACGAGACCTTGGATATTTTTAATGACTTACTTCATGGTGACACCAGCTTGCAAGACAGGACTCAGTTCTCTGCTACTGAGATTGTAAGACTGGCGTCTTGTCTTGACCTGTGGCTACTTTCGTCATTTTGATGGGATCTTCATCCAATCAGACGGCGTTGCAATGGGTAATAGCTTGGGCTACGTTGCTGCGAACCTGTTCATGATCAATTTTGAAAGGAGAGCTAAACGCATGTGTTTGGCATCGGGTGACCATTTCCCTGGGTTCTGGCTTAGGTATGTCGATGACATACTGGTTCATTGGCAAACTTCTCCAGACGACTTGCCTGCATTTATGGAATTTTTGAACAACCTGAATCCCAACATCAGCTTCACAATGGAGAAAGAGATGGATGGTACTCTACCGTTCTTGGATGTGAAGATTGAGAGACAGTCTACGGGGTTGTGCTTTTCTGTGCACCGTAAGGCAACTCACTCTGACCGCTATATCCATCGTCAGTCCGCTCATCCTCTTGGTGTTTTTAAGGGATTGGTCAGGTGCTTGTCCGGGCGTGCCGACAGCATTTGCTCTGATGTCAATGCATCTGGTGAGAAGGCCTACGTCAAAGAGACTCTGATGGCGAATGGGTATTCGAGCGATGAGTGTCGTAAGTGGTGGTCAGTCTCCCATCGCTTGCCTGATGACACCGAACATCACACCTTCAGCGGCTCGATCCCTTACATTCCAGTAATATCGGAGCGGATCAGGAGTGTTTTGCGGAAAGTGGAGGTTCGTGTCGGGATGAGGCCTACGACCACATTAAGGAGTCAGTTGATGAGGAAACGTCCTGCTCCTACCACACAGTTTGGAGTGGTTTACCAGCTGCCATGTGCCCATCAGGACTGTGAGTGGAGCTATGTTGGAGAGTCAGGGCGAACCATGGAGGAAAGAAAGAAAGAACACGCTAAAGCCATTCGCGATTGTGATGTCCTGCGTTCGGAGGTTGCCCACCATGCATGGGACTCCCGTCACAACGTGAATTTCGACGGGATGAAAGTTATTGACCGGGAGTGCAACTGGCGAAAAAAGATTGTCAAAGAGGCCTGGTGGACTCGACATCTGTCCTCATCCAATAAAACTAAGCATCATATCAGTGATTTTTGGTTTCCTTAACATTTTCTTCCTTTTCTTTACTGTTACTTTCCAGTATTTGTAGATAGTATCTTCGTGCCTTAATTTTCTTTTGAAGTCATGTAATTTTATTCTCTGCTCGTTCGTATTTCTATTATGTAATTTGTGTCTGACCATTGCAGTATGAGTGATGTTAATCATCTAATGTGTTTATGTCATTCGCCTGACGATAGCCGGCTGTGCTGGCTGAAAGGCCTCGCAATAAAAATCGAGTAATCTAGTAAGATCAACTAGTTTTTTGGGCTTCCTTCACAAGATGAATAGAAACCCAGGCCCACTTTTTCCTGAAATACTCAGAATTTTTGAGTAGAGATTCTTTGATATCCATATCAAGAACAGACTTTTCTGAAAAATCACTGTTTGCAGACATCGCTACAGAAATTTCATTTTCATTGGGTTACAATACCAATAATATCCACTTCTATCGAACACCACAGTAAATGCAAAATTCCTCGGACGCTGACGCGTTTTCGGAGTCTATGCATTCATGTACTCTAAAAGTGGATGCATGTACTATCCCTACATTAAGTTTTGATTGCGAAAATGTCTATGTTTTGTTAACCTGCTCCGAAATTCCAAGGCAAGGAATGGCTATGAAAATTAACCAAAACTTTAGTAGGTATGTTGAAATACATTTGTAGACAACCTCTGGCATAGTTGAAATGCACACTGAATGCTGTGATGGAGCAGTCTTTGGATAGAGACTACGTACATACATTACAAAGGTTTTCAATCATTAGTCGGTGCACGCGGCAAATACTTCACATTGAAGACATTTTACCTTTTAAATGATGATTTGAAAGGTAATATATGCATCAAAGATATTTAATTGTTTAAAAGGGCTAGATGAGAAATAGATGCCTAAATTTGAACCCATTTTAGTACGGTCCTTATCGTGGCAAAAAATCATTTGAAAGGTAATATATGCATTGTCACTGAACCTAGATTCTATGGCATCAAAAATCTAAGATTATGATCTGCAAAATAATCAAATTTATGATAATTTTCTACATACTGCTTACTCAGTAGCAATGATGAGACATTCCCGCAAACACAGTGAAGCGAGTTAACACGTCTGGTCTGTAGATTGTTCTCTGAGGTGCGCACTTGTCCTTTCTTGCGTTGGATTCCCAGAATACAACTTCACTTGACGTGCTACTTCATTAGACGCATTTTCTTTGATGATAAGCTTTTGTTTTCATCTTCGCTTCGATCCATCAGTGTGAATTATTACAAGGTACTATTCTGTGATCTTTTCTTTATGGGCAGACAGCCTTCTCATCCATCATGTCTACGGGCAGCGTCCGAAACGATAATGGACGATGTCTCTGACCCTCTCAGACAGACATAGCTATGGCAACCGCCACGTAATTGCCCGCCCCTAGCTCAAAATCTTTACAGAGGATAATCTTCTATCGGCGCAACATTAATTGCAACGAGTTTCCATTCCCTGGCTGTTTCCCGCGTGTATAAATTAGAACTGATATCACGATGGGAAGAAATCTGATCCGACGTCCAATCTCTGCAAACATTGAATTATCAATTCGTGAGTATGAAATATTCAGAGTTTATATCTGATCACTCTTACCAGAGAGACGAAAATCATTTCAATCCGAAATAGTGAAAATAAAACAACAACACGGATGATCGATTTTAAAATCATCTTCACCGCGAAGGTCAACCATTGACGTCGGCAATGAGGCGCATTAAAACGTCTGTACATCGCATGGTGGGCAGTGCACTGGTCGCAGTCATGATTTCTCAAGGATTGATTGATTGTACAGTTAATTCATCGGTAATCCTTTTGGTAATGATCAAGAATGACTGCAAAACTTCATGTCACAACCCTCAATTAGTGTTTACAAGTGATTCATAGATATTGCAACTTTTATAAACTCTCCTCTTTCACTTCCATTGGTTAACAAAACATTCCTTGCATTTCATGCTAAATGTAGAACGCGAATGCGCTTTATGATTCGCATGACTTGTGGATCATTGTTTGTGCCTAAACGCGCAGTCCACGAAACTATGGCAACAAAGTGAAAAACGTAAACTGCGAAAGTAGGTTTCTCCGCATGCACTGTACTCTGCTAGTGGCATAGAGACCGAGTGTTTATCTGAAGTTGACTAGAATGTTGACTGTAGTTGACAAGAAATCACACCAGCACGATAACGATTACGATAACTATAACAATAAATTGAAATATAAGCGCTCTATATGTGTAACATAGCTGCTGTTCACATTAGCCCGATTTTCTCAACGATGAAATTTATCGTCGAGATTACAACCAGAACGATTTTCGTCAGGCGCGTTCACACTGGCACTATAACTAAAAACGAAAAATTGAAAGAAAAATCGCTCTGCATGTGTAGCATAGCTGCTCTTCACATTAGCCCGATTTCCTCAACGATAAATCGTTCAACGATGAAATCGCATCGTTGGTATCGCTTCCAGAACGATTTTCTTGAACGATAAAAAAATCGTCGAACATAATTTTGCTTTAAATGCCAATTCTAATGTCAGAATCATAATCAGCATGAACCAGTGATCAATATGCATATCATTGTCTTGACATTTCGTTTGTGCCGAAATAACGGCACGATGGAGACACGCATTTTGTGAAAGGCGATCTTTTCGTTTTGCTACAGGACAATAGTCAACTGACGTGCTGATTCATGCACATCTGTGCTGCATTCATCGGCTTCTTTCCAAGCTAGACAATCGAGTCATAGAAATCAGACAATATGACTGTTTCCGAGTGGTTCAAGCGGGTTCAAGCGAGCGCGGTCAATGTTAACAATGCAAGTGTAAATGTCAGAGATCAAAGCAGTTTCTTTCATTCCCACGTGGTGACACTTATCATTTGGAGAATATAAAACATCAAAATTATGAATTCTTTGCATATGAACAATCGTTAGAAAGTTGAATGCATGAAATGGGGCTCATTTTAGTCGACATCATATTCCGATCTTCAATATGACATCAAAATGAAAAAAAGAATACTTCCTTCTCAGCAAATGAAAACGATGACGTCCTTGTGACTTGCACTGTTTGACGTCTTACACAATGGAGCGCGAATTTCAGCAGTGACATCCAAACACGAACTACAGAGTTGATCACAAAAAACGGACCATGTAACAACATTTAAGGTGAACGAAGGCTCAAAACAAAACAAAACAATAAGCATGTTTTTGATCTCTCACGGCGAGTGCAGATTGCTTTCCCAGTATGTTTGTGTGCTTTAGCGGCAACTAACAAAAATGTTGAAGAAGTTTGAAAAAGAACTACTGAGCTTGCTTGAATAAAACTTAAATATTTGCAATCCTAACAACCCAAGGATTCAGAAGATACCAAACATGAACATTTTTGATGAAAAATTGAGAATAGAACATTTTCAGTCAAAGGAGTCATGATTTTGTGATAACTTCACAATATCACTAATTTTTTCTACACTCACCGATTTTAATGACCAGTATATCTAAAGAGAGCTCAGAAAATGCTCGTTCTTCCCGTACCTGATTAATTATCATGCTCACATGTTTTCTTATTGAAAAATTGCAATTTGTAAATTGAGTGATGTTCATATTTTGAGCACTGCTCACGAAATTGACCAGACGACGGGAGATCATAATGATTTTCAACAAAAAAGTGCATGAAAAACTCCCCAAAGGTTACGGTCGTCGATGTATTGAAATTACTAATTTTCAATACATTGACGACCGTAACCTTTGTGGAGTTTTTCCTGCACTTTTTTTGTTAAGCACTACTCAGCAAATGCAATAACGGATGCAAATCTATCATGGCTCATTTTAAAGCTGAGAATGCAAACTCTCGAATGATGTGTAACACGTTGATCTGCGACACGATTGAAAGACATGAGAATCGATTGAATTTCAGCGAGATGTAGGTAACCCTTTTTTTGTGATCATCTCTGTAGTTGAGGTTGAAAAGATAAATGTAGGAATTCTAGCCACTTAACAACTCTGCACGTGTATTGAACTCTCAATTATGATTGCTCTTATAGCGAATTTGAAGTTTTAATTAACTCAGCGAATGCACAGAGCACTATTACTTTGACTCGGGATAGAATTGCCAGATAACCTTCTTATATGCTTCTTATAACAACAAATGCAAGTGAGTTCGAATTCTACAAATAAGTCAGCCAAAAAGAATATCTTCATTAATCTCAATTCAAACATTTCATCAACAACAAAGCGAGCCACCTTCAGAAATGAGAGAAAATGAATAACAAGGCGCTGAATAACAATTCGAATAACAAATTCGAATCAAAAGCACATGCAACAATTTGCTACAATCTTTCGACTGAATGATTATCCGAAAGAACTCATCAAGCTATCAAAGAAAGAACCGAAAAGACAGCGAAAAAATATTGCTTATCTAAGCGAAGGCAGATGTTACGTCAAAGTGCCCTTCATCTTCGATCGGCTCATCTCCCCCAAGCTCATCTCTTTTTGTAAATATTGGATTTGTCCAATAACTGCGTCTCTTTTTCATCTTCTTCGCAGCAGCAGCAAAACCATGATTCCTTTGCAAAACTGATAACATTGTGTTGTTGAAGGATTTTGCGTCACGATAAATCGTTACAATGTGAACAACAGAGCCCGATGATAAATTGTTGACCTGAGAAAAAGAAATATCGTCACGATTTTATCGTTATTGTTATCGTACTCGTGTGAACGCGCCTTTAGGGTCGCGGCACATCCGGGGAACTTAGTTAAAGCATGAAGAACCAATGAAAAGCTCAGAATTGCACATGTGACTGATTCTAATCGAATGGTTCAGCCGTTGCCAAGGGCATCTTAGTGAAAATGCGTGCGATTTTTGTGCCACTATTATTCCAGGGCAATTCCCGTTCTATTTCATCGAATTTCCACGCTTTTTTATATTGACTAAATATGCTTTTCCAATTACAGCGCTCAAAAATTATCCGGACACCTCTTTAAACTATTTTTATCATTAAATTGTAGACATTTTGTTTGAATTTTGCCACCAAATTTAGACGCGAACGATGTTTGACTCTGTCGCACTCAGTATTCAAAATTTTTGGCTCTCATGATTACAAGCATGATACTTTACTCAATTGCCTCCAGCCACTGAACCAATTATGGAACCTAAATGATTTCCTGTCGATAGAAAAGTTCACTTCCTGAAATCCATCATTTTCAACTCGATTGATGAAATTCTATGTAGTTGAATGCAGCATATTTTCAGACTTCAATTTTTAAGCATGTTAAATTGAAGCAAAAAATTTCATTTTGGAAAGCGACATTTTGCAATGGAGAGTATTCATGCCATGATATCAAAATTCACATGTTAATACAAAGGCACGATGACAAGTTATCAAATAACGTTAAGCATCGACATCCTGAAATTCTCAAAGCGATTCTCTTCATCTATTATTGCTCTGTAATCAATTATACACTATTTACATATTACTTAAAAAAGCAACAAGTAAACATTTATTTCTGTAACATAGTAAGAAGGAGACTTAAGTTTTCCTATCATTTTGTCAGATTCCATGACTCCAGAATCTGGTTTGCATAGCAGTCTGTGGACGATCACGGTGGGTCTTCAGCTCGTCTACTGGATAGTCTTTTCCAATAGGCATCATGGCTAAAATGTCTTCTCTTGCTGATTTTTGTTCCGCCAGAAAGGTTGAGATGAGAAATTGCACGGATATCCGGATATCTGGTCGCACGTACGGTCATCTGGATAATAAAATGAGTTTTAGAAGTCATCCAGTTGCATCAATTTGCATCAGTCCCAAGACTACACTAGGTGACATGCCACGCGTAATTCACGCGTAATTACGGAACCCCCCAAACATCCGTGGTTAAGGACATTCTATTCTTCTACCTGCGTACATATGCGCTGCACTAAGAGTCAGAAATCATTGATCTGATGCTGTTAAAACATGCATGGGGAATGTTTATGAATACGCGTGGGCGAGTTTTTATAATTTGCGCGTCGTCTACAGTTGTCTGCGTTGGCGCTTGAACCACGGATGAACCGCTAAGCATGCTCTGTCTTCCCTGAGCATGAAATTGAAGGCCTATCACATACATTGTTTAGCCTCTGATACATGCAGACGCATGAGACGCAAAGTCTATATAACAGGACTGCCGACACATGTTGCAGCAACGTCACGCATAGCCACGGATGTTTAGAGTCATGTGTAATTATGCGTAGTTTACGCGTGAATTACGCGTAATTGAGCATGGCATGTCACCTAGTGTAGAACTCTTGGGATCAACTTTACTGATCTTTCTTGAAGATGATAGGTTGGAATCCTTCATTTTAATCATCAAGGACACCTTATGTACAATTTCAAATGTTGATTTCAGCGAGAAGCAAGTCACAGTCTCAAACTTCTCTTCCATATTCGGAGAATTAGGAATAAAGAGTGTGCATGCTCTCGTAATTCTTGCTTTCATCAACAGACAGACTTTTTAAGAAAAGCTTTTGGTCAATTCAATTTAAAAATTTCCTCAAGATTTTCCACTCAATTCCAAAATAATCTATCTTACCCGATTGAGATGAATGGCTTCGTAAGTTGAATTTTCAAATTTATTTCTGAATAATGCTATCAAATAGATCGTCAATGATTTCTATCAGCATCGGTCCGTGGCTACAAACGATCCCTATTACAAATTTGGGAAACTTATTGGATAACTTAAATTTATTGGATAAATCTATTGGATTGCCAGCTCCTGTTTGAAAAAGAGTTGCACTGTGCTTCGGATGCTCTATATGTAAGCCACAGTCTTGTAGAATTTCTAAGAACCCACTCGACAGTGTGGGACCGCACGGACTTTCCTGTCTCTTCAGTTCAGGGGGTTTACACACTAACTTACATGTATGTTGCTTCGCGAAACCCAGCTTGATCAGCGCTGTATCGGCTCTGGAAGACCTCAGTGAAGGGCGTAGACCGGTCTCAAATCTTTTTCACTTAAATTGATAACCGGTCTCAAATCTTTTTCACTTAAATTGAGAAAATATTTAGCTTGGATGACATTTGTTTCAATACACATGACTAAATATGGCTTTCTCTACATTCCTGCTCAGGAAAGACTTTGAAAATTTGAAACCCATTGCGTCGCATTACCAATAGAACATGTTGATCACAAATATTAGCCACAGATGTTGTTGGCGATGGTCAAACTTAATGACAATAAGTTTTGCATTTAACCTTCCATATTGTCAGGAATACATCTATAAGTATAATGAATCCAAAAGCATGGAAACGATTAGACAGACGTTCCTAATAATGTGCTTGTCATCTTTGTGGCGATATTCATGCACTTGGGTGTAGTGAAATTCATGAGCAAACTCTGAAATTCCAACTTCGATCGCTTCTTAAGAAATGACCTACCTCAAGGTTCTGTACTCGCCTCCGTGATCAACATCTACACGCATGATCTACCTACCACAACAATTAAAAAGTCTACATATGCGAATAACATTGCCCCACTAACCAAAAGAACCATGACGACAGAAATTGAACAAGCTCGATTAAGACCTCGACAAGCATCTTCCTTCATTGTTGAAGACTTCCACGTTGCTTGGAAGTTCTTCAAAAACAAACAGCAGTATCTTCCACCTCAAGACAACCTGACGCATACTGTTGAATTACAGAGGAAAATCATCAGCCCAATCCGAACTCCGACGTACTTCGGCATTACACGGCACCGATCACTAATACACGGTCAGTACCTTCTACAAGTTGCTGATAAAATCATCATCTCACTTCTTCGAAGTAATTGGAAGTCGCTGTGGCACTGAGTTCGCTGCTCTTCGCATTTCTGTACTCTATGCTGCCCTTGTACCAAATATTGAGCACTCACACTAAGAGGTTCAATAATGTGCTGAATGAGACGATGCACCTCATCACAGGTTGCATCCATTCCACTCCGATGGACATCCTGCCTGTCCTGAGCAGTTGAACTTCCCGATGTCAGGTGTGAGTGATTATACGATTACATTAAAGCACCTGTGCACGCGATCATCTGCTGAATGAGAAGATGTTGGAAATGTCGCACGTTCGCAAAGAGGACTTAATTCTCCTATCTACAAGTATTATCAAGAAGACACAATTGATCTGTCCTCTTCTCAACGCCAGGGCCGCTGATTCATGAAGTGTCAAGGAGTTGAAATGTCATTTCCCCGGCTGAGACCTACCAAGTAGACAATGGGTCCCGTTGAATCACTTACTTTCTCTGCTCAATAAGTTAAGAGCTGATCAAGAAGAAAATAGACCACCTAAATTCAATCGATTCTCATGGTTTTCAGTCGCATCGCACAACAACGTGCTATGCACCATTCGAGAGCTTGTAAAATCAGCTTTAGAATAAACTATGATGAACTTGCATCCGCTGTTACATTTGCTGAGCAGTGCTTAAAATATGAAAATCGCTTCATTTTCAAATTGCAATTTTTCTATAAGAAAACATGTGAGTATGATATGCCTGATGAATCAGACACTGGGTGAACAAGCATTTTCTGAAATTTCTTGTGATATATTGGTCATCAAAATCGGTGAACTTATATAAAATTGGTGATAACGTGAAGCTATCACAAGATCATGACTCTTTTGACTGAAAATGTAATATTCTCACTTTTTCATCAAAGATGTTCATTTCTGGTATCTTCGGATTCCTTGCGATGTAGGGAATGCGAAAATCCAAGTTTTACTCAAATACTTTCAATAATTCTTTTTCAAACTTCTTGAACATTTTTTCTCATTTTCGTTGAAGCACGCATAGACACAAGGTAAAGTGAATGAAGACTCAGGACATAAAAATTAGTGAGTATTTGCTCTCTCACAGTAACTGCAGATGGTTTACCTTGTATAGTTGTGTACTTTTGCTTCTCTGTGCTTTGTAAATGTAGAGTACGAAAACTGACTGATTTTCAATACGAAACCGATGTACAAAAGGAGAATAACAAAATGTACGAAAGCACTATTGCTCGTGTTCATAAACTGCGAAAGCGAACCCGTTCAACTCGAATAAATCTATGGTATTTCCAACTTTTAAAACGGATGTCGAGCGGCGCTCCACATCTGAAATACTCTCTCAGAAGCGGATATCGAGCGGCGCTCGACATCGTATTTTTGAGAGCTGCATTCTTTCTGACATCTTGATTAAGTTGTTTTGCCAACGTAAAACGTCCTCACATAAATACTCAACGGTCAATGCTCCGGCATGCTTTTTAATCTGTCTATCAACAGGCCTACAAATTCGAATATTTACTATTCGCGTGAATCGAATGTCAATGACAAAATCGCATTGGAAAATCTATAACTTCCCAATTTTAGCGAATCAGCTAGACGCGCATTTTCCCGTGTGAAATAGTCCATGTTCTACAATATTATTAAGGCGAATTGTTGGTCAGCCTTAGTTATTGACAAATTCTGATTACCATCGGAAGCATTTTCAAAAACCATTCATAGTTATTTCACTGTTATAGCTGCACATATACATACCATATAAGATCATTAAAGCAAGATATTTACATGTTTACATGGATCATCTATAAGCGAGATTTTAAAAACTTAAACCTCTAAATGCACAGCGTGTAATGCTGGCATTGAACATAGCTATCGTAGCCTGCAAGCGAGAGAGCTAGAAATTTGAAAAACTGCGATTTCTAAATTCAAAGTATGTAAAATTATGCAGTAGGATAAAGCTCATAGATTTTGATCTCTATGGTTCTGCACAATTTGAGAATTCAGCGATTGTGAGAAAATTTCAACTGTCATTGCCCTACGTCACACGTGAAAATAATACGATTCCGTGATTTGAATATGTAAAGCACCTGGCGAATGCATTGCATAGTGCCACAGAACTGCAAAACGTGTATTAATCCAACATCATGTCAGCACCAAGCAGAGCGCTTTTAAATGCTCTTCAAAGGTTGCATGGATATTAGACCAAAGTGATAATGAGGCGGATATGCCGTCAGCTGAAAATGATCAAGAAAACGATGTTGGAATGGATACTGCTTCTTCGAGTTCAAGTGATGAGGAGGTTGAAAAAGATATGGAGGAGATTGGCGGATATACCGGAGGCGACGAGAGAGGCACGGACCAGCGTGCGTCTTTATTGGTGTTTCGGATGTAAGAATCGATTTGAAGCCTGCATTTACGATAACGATGGAGTAATTATGCAATACAATGGCAATTTTAACTCCATAGTCAGTCGACATGCTTAAATTTTACTAGAGTGGAGATGATTATATCTGTACAAGTAAAATTTATTAAAATCTTCACGAGACAAATAAATAAGGTCTTGCCGATTGGGAAGAGCTAATTTTAGATGTCGCATGTCGAATAAGCATAACTATCATTTCTGGTGATTAATTGATCTACCATCTAAGTCAGAGTTAAGATAATTTGAATAAGATGATAAAAATTGACAAATTGCGTGCGATCATAGACAAAGTTCACAGTGCACGGCATATTCTGAAGTCTTCAAAAAATTTATTCGCTCCGCAGGCAATCGCATCTAGATATCTATTAGCTCATAGAGCGAGACTTTCAAATTGAAATATTCGTGTAATAGAGATAAAACTTCATGTCGAGCGGCGCTCGACATGCGATGCGAATGGGTTAAGATTATCCAATAGGAAAGCCAATCGCGTTCGTAGTGTATGAGCGCGAACAATAGTGCTTTCGTACATTTTATTATTCTCCTTTTGTACATCGGTTTCGTAAGTAGCCTTGGTATCCCGCAGCTTACAGTGTGGTAGCTTCACGAAATCACCAATTTTTTCTGGTTCACCAATTCCGTTGACCAGTATATCAAAAGAGAGCGCAGAAAATGCTTGTTTTCCCCATACCCGAAAAAGCATCATACTCACATGTTTTCTTATTGAAAAATTTCAATTTTTAAATTAAGTGATTTTTATATTTTGCTCAGCAAATACAATAACAGATGAAAGTCTACCGTAGCTTATTTTAAGTCTCAGAAGAATGCAAGCTCCCGAATGATGTATGGCACATTGATGTGCGACACGATTGAAAGCAGAGCTGGAAAAATTCCACTGAAATTTTTAATTCCAATTCCAGAGCAGAAATTTCAATTCCAACTCCAATTCCAATTCCAGTCGAAACAGTTCAATTCAATTCTAATTCCAATTCCGCAATAAGATTCAATTCCGATAATTTCATGTCGCATATAGTGCATTATGTTAATGTATCTAACATTTGTTCGTTCCAATCTAACCCATGTGCCCTTATCCTATACTCGTTGTTCCTGTGTGCCGTTCTCTGCGTCGTTCCTATGTGCGTTCTCATGTTCAAAGTTCATATTTCTTGTGTACATGTACGTGTATATATGTAAGCGGTCAGCCTACGCCATTTTCGTTTCGTAAACGAGATATTCAATATCTCGTGAAAAAAAGAAAGAAAAGAAAATTAACGATCAGCAAAGAATCAGACGCTGAGAGAGAGAGAGAGAGATTAGATGCGAATAAATCGATTAATAAACTGACAGAAGAAAGAAATTCAATGTGCTAATAACGTGATTGTTGATGACAGAAAAAACGACGATAAAAATGATATCATGAAAATTGACTAATGGTATTTAAAAAAGGAGACTAAAAATTCCGTGATAAGAACGAAATGAAGTCGGGTCGAAAGCTAGCGGGCAGAGTTTAAAGGAAACTCTTTCAATTTTCAAAAGAAAGTGGTTTCATCGTCAAGTCTCAAAATTTGTAGAAATTAGAAACGATGAGAAATTGACACAACAACAACTACTAACAACATATACGACATCTTCAGTAGCTGTTAGAAGAACTCCGGGCTCTCGAGGTGCAACTTAACTACAGAAGTGACAACAACAACTGCCCGCCAGCGAACAACAACACAGCAGCGTATACGGCAACACATCAGCGAGCGCGATTGAAGATTGACGGTATAAGTGACACTGATATTTATGATATTATTTTGGTATAAATGAGTCCGATCGAATTGAAGTGAATTCAACATTAACAAGTGAACTGTAAATTTAACGTTTTTCATTTATCGTTGCGTATCGTATCTATATAACTATAGTCTTAAAAATTAATATTGTTAATTGTTGTGATTGGACGTTGCAATCAATTTTTGTACAAATAGATTTATCACAGGTCAATCGAAAAAGTGGAATTGAGGTTTATCAGGGTCAATTCCAATTCCAATTCCAGTAGATTTGAATATCGTAAATTCCAATTCCAATTCCGACTTTTCCAACTCTGATTGGAAGACACATCGAATCGATTGAATTTCAGCGAAATTAAGGTGGTCCTGTTTTTATTGGCAGCTAAGATACATTTGTGGACGAATCAACATGCTAAGGGGCATTCCGTGAACGCATTTTGAAACCAAGGTGTAAATTAAGTGTCAGTTTGATGTCACGTGAAATCATTGAGGAGGCGATGTCAGCTGAGAATAATAAATAAAGCCAAAACAAATCAATATTTCGTGAAATTTCTCAGCATCAGTGCATTTGTCTGTAATTTTTGAATAGTTGGGATTATTGTTTTTATACATCATTTTATGTAAAACCTAGAGTTGCGACATTTTAAATAGGCCCTATGTTTTTAATGTTTTTTACAATATCATTTTATTGTTTACCCCTGTAAAAGGCGTCTTTTCTTTTCTTGATGCACAATCCACAATTCTTAAGACGTGTATGTATACATGTAGGTGCGCATGAAGCGTTTTGATAAATGCACTTTCGTAGTAGAGCGAGTGCAGTCTACTCGATGCAAAGTAGGCTAGTACGCAACACAGTTACAGCGATAATCAAATCCACCGTGGCAGAATTTGTGTGAAATTGCGGTGCTATTGGTGATTATCACCAGCATTACCATGGCAAGGTTTCTAAAGTCATGAAGATTGCGTGCAACAGCAAACTTAAAGAAAATACTTTTATGAATAATTGCTTCTTATTTAATTCCGCTGATGAATGTTACGTTGAGTGTTTTCAGTGATGCTTCGTGTGTTGAGTGAGTGACTGCCCTGAGTAAACGTTTCTTCGATATAAATGTTTTTCAATTCTCACTTCGTATTTTCTAGCATTATCTCGATATTAATCAGTTATTTATTTATTTTCGCTTGTTCTTTTTCTAGCTTAATCTAGCGAAATCATTTATTACTTTGAAGGTGACCCTGTGTATTAAAATATATTGTAAAAAGAAATGATAAGCATTCCGAAATTAATAAAATGGCACTTTCAGTGATATTCAAACTTAAAATGCTAGTATCGAGCATTCAGAGGTTTCTCAAATTAAAGAAGTCTTTTTGGCTTGTTATTATTGTATTATGCCATTCACTAATAGTCCGGACAATCTACAGCGAATTACACTGTAACCCACCACAAATTGCAATAGTTTCAAGAGTCGGTTTATCTTGCTGAGAAAAAATCCCTTATCAACATATCAAAACTCTAGAAAAAATAGTTAGTGGAACACCTTGAACTTTCCACTTGAAGTCACGAGTCTTTTCGAAATATAAATACACGCTTGTTCCAATGAAATCGCAGATATAGATCTGCACCATCTGCATCAGTCAATCAAATTGAAGCGCTGTAGCTTTTTCTCACCAACTGCATTTCCATTCCGCACGGCTCTCATCAATATCAGCTATGTTTTCTGAATTATGCCCTTGCTAGATTTCTCAGTCACTAATTCAACAATACTTGTAACTTTCTGCAAATGCAAAAGGATGCAGATTTCTACAAGATAAGTCACAAATCTGCGAGTTTTACCGTGAATATACGATTACTTTCTGTAACTACCGTCTTGTGAAAACGCATAGCTGTTCAAGCCGCTAGGTCGAAAACGCTCTTATGACCCTTGTCTTGTAGATAGCTTTCCCAGGTACCTCTCGGGTGCAAATTGATAAAGATTTGTATAAGTAGGACACAAATTTTCATTTTTTCCATCAATAAACGAAGCATTTTTGCAAATAGTCTCATGTGAATATGTACAGAAATTCAAGCATCTCTATCAAAAGCAACTTTCCGCACAATTATCATCTAATACGCATTCTGGAGCACCTGTAGATGTAAACTGATGCAAATTTGTCCATGGCAAGTGAAAAATCTATGTGTGTTTCAACCATCAAAATATCCCTCATAAAATCACTTCAATACTGTGGTCAAGCCGCCGTCGTGTAGGCGGTGTTGCCATGACAGCGCATGTCCATGACACTCTATTGTGCGTAACTTAGCGATGGTACAATGTGGAAAATTGAAGGGAACAACGCATTGATGTTAGTCTATGCCTCTTGTCAAGTGTCACGAAAGTTTATAACAATGTCGAAAACTGCAGGGCGCAATACTGTATTGCTCACTATTGGTATTGTATTGGGTACTGTTGGTAGTTATCATAGAAATCATCAACCCAACAATGTCGTTTAAGGACCTTTTCATGTTAATTAAGGACCGAAACTTTACATTTTTCGTACAACAACTCTGCATTGCTGCCCAGTCTACTTCAATTACGCAGAGTATTATTTACATACATTTTTCGGGCAACAGTGTAGGATGCTGTTAAGCGCTTACGCGCCAGGGTTGGAACCGGCCGACCGTTAGGTCGGTATTAGTAACGCCGGTCGGCCGGTTGATATAATTTGACCCATGTCGATTGTTGACGACATTCAGTTTAGCTTAGTCAATCATCACAACATTAAGAACACGTAAATGAAGCATAATTTGAGCGCATCTACACGCATGTTTTGTGACATAAATATCGCAAACTGTTCTTTATTTAGACCAGGGGTGCTCAACATGCGGCCGTAGCAGAGGCAAAGTGCGGCCGTGACAATGAGAAGTAAATGAAAAAGAATATTGTACATGTATATTGCAAATATTTCTGGAGTTCAAGGCAATCGAAAAACAATCGTCACTATAGTAGAATGCTAGTCATCTTGTAACTTCTCCTTCACCTGAAGACGTTCCCTACTGTCACATTGCTACAGTCCTTGATGCGCTCAACCACGAATTTAGTGCGCGGTTCGACTTCAACACACTTGCTCCTAAAATTAAGCTCGTTGCCTCGCCGCACCTGATCCAGATAGAAGAGGTTCCATGCGAACTTCAAATGGAAGTGATCGAGTTGAAGGCGAATATTGTCTTGTGAAGCAGTTCGAAAGTGGTATCTTAGCAGTGGTATTTTACACGAAATTTGGAAATCAGTTGTGGAATATCCAAGATTGCGAGAGTTGTCCTAAAATGTTTTAGTTCTATTTGCAAGCACATGCGCCTGCGAAGCAACGTTCTATAAATTAAAGTTCTTAAAGAACAAGTACCGGACACGCTTAACAAAAAACAATCTCGAGAATAGTTTATGTTTAATGACATCTTCTCAAATGCCTGATTTTCGAAATTTGATCAGCGACGGACAACAGCAAGTTGGTCACTGAGTCTTACACTGATATTGTAATTTCTTTACGAAATATTGTATTTTTACCTATTTAGATTTTGTGTATTTTCATAAATAAAACATGTTAAACTTTCAGTTGTGTTTTTATTTCACATTTATCATTAAATTTAAGGCTCACGCTTTGGGTTGCGAAAGAACGGTATGAATAGTAATAATAAGTAATAATAAGATACTTTATAACTTTGATAATAATGCAAGGTAGGCAGGCTTATATACGGAGTTCGAGAAATGCGTACGCCTATATACGAGTGAATGGCTAGAATAGACCGGTTCGTGATTCCTTTATGAATTATTGCAGTAGCTTATTAAAGTGTTTTCTCCTTCGGTTGCCTTTACAAAAACATGCTTTCGACTTTTGAAGTGATAATAACACCTTAAGCTTAAAATCTTTTCGGGTCAAAAGTGACCGTCGGTCATATATGGGTTAACTTGCTAACTCATTCTTTGCGAAGTAGGCCTTAATGCGATTTTCACTGTGTCATTCATCAGGGAAAGCTAATTTGAGTGATGGAATATAAAAAGGATTGGCTATTGACCTAGTTGTTTGCACCCATATTAAGTGCGGCCGTGATTCTTTCGGCCTTCGAAATGGCGGCCGAAAGCTGTAAAAGGTTGCGCACCCCTGATTTAGACAGTTAAAAAATAATTACTGGCAATTTATGCTGCATGTACATGTAGTTCAAACCCTACTTCATCAATGATGTATCATCCAGAATCCTATATTCTAGCCTGCATGAATTTTGGAAGCATTGTGCATTCCTCAGCCTATCTATTGTAATGTTATTCCAGATCTTGAGTAATTTCACTACATGGATAACTTATGTGACACGTGGAGCTTAGAGCTGCAATCAGTAATGGATTTCAATGCAACCTGGGTCTTAATACCAGAACATGGATTGACATTGGATCGTGGATAATAGGATAAGTGAACAGAACGCGACAAATTTTGATTGACTTTGAACAGGGACACTCACTGAAATGAAAAATTGATGACAATTTAACAGACGGAAAATAACTGCGCGTCTTGGTGGATTTGAACCACCGACCTCTGGCATTCTAGGCCAACGGTCTACCAACTGAGCTATCGACGAGCGACAGAACGACGTAAGTCCTCAATTGAAGAACCCGCGTAAGAGAATCCGATAGCTTCATCCTCCAAGACAACATTGCATTAACCGTCAAGCCAAACTACTGAAGCAAGTTATCAGTAATTCAAAGCCAGCATAATACTTTTTTTACTTACAAGTTTGGCGTGCTCATTGTTCCAGACCCCTATACGTCAGCTCGTGGTCATGAATGTAGACTCAAATCATCTAAAAACAAACTGTAGTGGAGAGAGAGTTCGCAACTGAGGTCGCAAATCACTGGAATTCCCTCACAAGTGAAGTAGTAAATATCACTTCAGTGAATCACTTTAAATCAAGCCTGCACGTCGCAGACATTTCGTAGCATCAGCACTCAGCTAGTTATCAAATTGTTCATTTCAGAACTTTTATCTATAGAGAAACTTTTCTTAGTCTATATTGGAACTTTGAATTTGTTGGCCGCTTAAAGCTTTCCTGTGGAGGCGAGATGTAGATATAAGCATACATTATTACGGCATCATTGTTATTATTATATCAATGCCCGTTTTGGTCATTATTTTGATTATCTGTTTTCAATTTGCTTGTGTTTGATTAACTTTGAAAATGTAGTTAACATTATCATAAAATATAAAGAAGGCCTACAACTCATTAGGCTAGCAAGTAAGTCATTAAATAAGCGCCTTACTGCTCACCGCAAAAAGTATGTTATCAAAGTGCGAATAATTGCATCGTATAATATTGCATTGTAATAGGCAACTCTCGCTTATGCGGATCACCAGTCGGCCAACCATTCATACATTTCATGTGTGCTATGGTGAAATTCAATAATGTCTTATGGCATAAAAATGTCATTAGAAGTCATTATAAATTGACCAAATAATATCTGAAGATCAAAGCCTTAACCAACCGGTGAAGAGACACCAGCCACCGTCCCATCTGACCTGCAGCCACCGGCCGCCAAAAACCCGACCGGTTTCAACCCTGTTACGCCCTTAAATGTCCTACATTATCGCCCTCAAAAATCCATGTTAATGCTATTATGTTTTCAATATCCATGTCCGTTTCAGTCCTTTATTATTAGAGAGTGTAGGGGTTTTTCTATGGCATAATCAGTTGATGACTGCATTGAAAGTAGCCTGCATTTCAATTTCTATGAACGCAGAAGAAGCAATATTCATGAAGTGCCTGCTTTACTTGAATTAGGATTTTCTTAAAGATCTGCTAACAGAAACTAAATTATTAATACTAACTATTAAAAAGCCTCAAACGACCATCTCAAGTTGAATTTTCTAATTTTATATAAGTCTCAATTAAGAATCGAGCGGATCACAGAGTATTAGATTGAGGACTAGGTTCTAAATTCATTTTTGTTATTTCCTTTTAGTAATAATTAATGATATGTAGTTGCATAATATAGGGACTATTTAACAACTTAACATGCTTAAATGCTGCTTCCCATGGCTATTATTGCATCATACATATAAATGCATGAATTTAAAATATTAATTACATAAATTAAAATTTGATTTTTTATGAAGCGCTTAAAGTCATCAAAAATATTTGACGAAGAATATTTAACAGAACTATTCTTCACAATTGCGCTGTGATCACAGGCCAACAATGAAAGATGTCTAATTTCCTCCAATGCATTTATTTTAACCTTTCATCGGGGAATGTTTATCATGAATCATCATGGTTTAACTATGAAACAATATACTGCTCTTAAACGTTATTTGAGGACATGAGGAAGTGTTTGAATTAACTGAATTGAAACATGTAGACTACAAAATTGATTATCCTTAATTTAGAACTGATCCTTATCTATTTTCTCAGAATTTTCTCAGCTCTCTTCATCTTCTTTTCCAGTAAATCCACTGCAAAATTCATCCGGTAGCATGAATGTACGTAACAATGCGAGTGTCATACTCTGGGAGATATTCCTCACCTCTTTTATCATATTTTTCAGACATTTCTCTCATCTTCCTAGACAACATGGATAATGTACTTCTTATGTTCTCAGATAAACGGCTTTCATCTTCGAAATTGTCCTCAATTTGTCGAAGTTGTTCCTTGTATTGACTTTCATCGACTTTTGGAAGTGTTTCTGAAAGGTGGTTTATCATTGCTATTTTGTCAAGTGCTTCTTTATTCATTTTGTCCATATTCTTACAAGATTCTGTAGGGCTTTCATATTCAGAGAAACTGACAATAGGCAATAAGAAGACGATGAATAATCGGACCATAATTCCGCGTTTATCGATGATTTTCGTACGAATGGAATTTCAACTACATATCAAATAACTTATACGTCCTAAATAACAGCGCAAATACACTGACATGGTAGATTGTTACCATCACGTTTGCACACAAGTTCCTGTATACATTTAGTTTAAAATTGAATGCACAACTTCAAAACTTTAGAATCTGATTGCTAATCTTCCTGGAAGGTGTTATCAATCGGCCTTGAAATGCTTCAACATATTTCTAAATGCGTGATAAATACTGTGCATTGAATTAATGTCCGTTGCTCCGTTCTTGGCGGTTTCTTACATCTCATACGAGCGGCCAGGGCATGTTTACAAAAAATACAGCTGTAGGCCCTACAAAATTCTGTCCGTCGCATTTTAAATGATAGTAAGAAAATGAGGCCTATTGCTTTATGTGGAAGGAGTGCTTGCAAACAAGCACGCAGTGAGGCCATGTAAATACTTCTCAGACCACTGCTTGCATGTCCGGAAGGTCTGCCTAATTTGTGTCCTCGTGCATGATTCAGTCACCATGTTATTGCTGGGCTATGAAAATTACCAACGGAATTCAATGAACCACGTATATACACGTATTCAAAGAAGCAGTCAGTTCAATCAATCATCCTTCAGTGACTATAAGTAATGGAGCTATTTGCTACAATTGCTTCTAAAGACTTCTGAGCCATTGTTCTCGCAGCCTGCGCCAGTTAAGAACTGGAACGTTGCGGTTTCCAACTTGTTTGACGTCTTGGCATTTATATTCCTTTTTTCGGTGTAACAGTCTAAAGTTAAGGCTGGTTCACATTACCGAAATTCGACGCTTATGTTGGAAATATTTTGCAAGCAAGGTCATTCAACTGACGCGCGCTGAGACGCAGCGTTGAAGAAAGGAAGTCAAGGTCAAGTGATATCGGCGGGTTGTCCAAATACTTGATGTTACGTTCAACGCTAGGACTTAGAAATCATTTCTACTTTTGCGGCGATCATGAGCATGGATTTGCCTGAAGAATTATGGTGCTCTAATTTGAAGCGCGTTGATGATATCAATGTGAACAGAACAACGCTGACGCAAGCGATCAGTCATCCGCTAACTTTTCCAAAACGCCAGCGATTGACGCTGCGTCTAACGCAGGCGTCTAGCGTCAAAGCAACGCGTCAACGTCGAACTTCAGCGATTTTCAATGTAAACTAGCCTTTACTCCCTAACTAGGTACTTATGGGTTATCTCACCCACGTTTTCAAATTTGTCTAAAATCCGTAGAAATGAATCAATCGTCACAAAACTTCAAGTACACGTGAGTGAGGATATTTTCTGCCCACGTGCAAAAATTTAGGCAAATCGGACAAGAACTTTTTGAATTAGGAGCTATAACTTGAAGTGCAGCGATGCCGGCAGCTTGGTCTGACTTCTTATGACCTCATCGACGGAGTTTAAGCAGTTGAGGTCAACAAAGTAACTTCCCGACATCTCGTAAAGCGATGATGACCAGGCCACATCCCTTATATTGATATGCTTTGCTTAACCCTTATCAGGACATGTGAATTTTTATCTTCAAAAGGACATGTGACTCCATTTTGTGGTCATTGGAAATTAATTATAATAAGATGCATTTAACTTTATGTATGATAGGCAAATTCTGCCTAGAGAGTAGAACATGCTGATTTTCAATTATCTATAGGACTATGTCTATCTTTTAGTTTCACATCAAAGCAGCGGCACGCAATAACGAATGCATATTTTTACTAAAAAATATCTCAAAATTTAATCGTAAGCTCTGAACAGCTTACAACACGCAATTAGCACAACATGTGATTTTTGATACTTGTCTGTGTTCAGGGCAGCAACTTTCTCCACATTCATCACAACGAGACCGGGAGTTCTTCCCACACTGATTGCAGCGAGCTGAATAATTTGAGGACCGCCGTACTGAATCAGTAAGCACAGGAGATGCGCATATACCAATCACAACAGCGCCCTTTGAATCCTTCGGTGTTCTTTGCGCAGAGAATCTTGCATGCACGTTCGGACTTGCCAATTGAATGCACAGCTCACGCATTGAGTTGAATGTGAGGTTCACAACAATAAGATAGCTATAATATTGATTCGTCTAAAACTTTAAATTTTGTCTGCTGCCTTTCACATCAATCTTGATGATGTATACAAAAGGTTGATTGTTACACTCTGGCCATGCATATGCATTAACTGTGGTAGTTTCAGTTACATCAACATGAAGTTCTAAATCACTTGCATTGCGTCCTCATGTAAGTGCAGTTGATGCAATTTCACTTGTTTCAACTGCTGAATAAAGAAATACCATAGATATCACTTTCTTAGATAGCGTTCGAGCTCCTCACAGCTTGTGTAAGTTGTATGAAACACAGATAGCGTCAGACTGTCTGACAAGGTATTTCCACATTTTTCACACGCTGAAGTTTGTATGAAAGGCTCTGTCTCAACACAATTTTGTGACTCTATTCTAACTTCGAACGCTATGACAGCGCTAAGATAGCGTTTTCTAGCCCTATAGTAGAATAACACTGCCCGCCTGCATAGATTGATCTGTTGATTATCTGACCGAAGATTGCTATGGCTCGTAATTGCACATTGTGAATGTAACCGTAATTTCAACTTGTTCTGTTATCCAGATACGCTAAGATAGCGTTTCTTTATGACATAGCTGATAATCTCTTTGTACAACAGCGAACACAATAGATTCTGTTGCCAGTCAAGACTTTCACACCTAGTTGCGTTGAATCTCGGGCTTCGCCCTCGATCGTCACTCGTGATGCAACCTTCAATTATAAATGCTTTGTTTGATGAGTTATACAATTGTGGTATGCTATAGCCACAGAATTAGACAGGTCGTCTCTTCTTCCGTTTGACTAGAAGGGAAGCATTGGAACATGTAACGCCAATGAAATGGCACAATCTGCTGACATTATGCCATAGCAATCGAACAATAAGCAGCCAGTTCAGTATTCAACACGCCAAATTGTGCAAAGTTTCAGTGATTGTTATCAACCGGATCAGACAGCAAAGAGACACTGACGATGTCAAGTTCTACAGAGAAGTTTGTGAACGTTTTTTCATGCGCCTGCTAACTTTTTTAAAAATGATCGGATGGCCCAACATAATCGAGAAAACTTTTGCGCAATGATCTGAATTCTTCGAATCTGAAGGAATCGTGGCGATCGGAGCATTTTGAAGGAATTCAGAGCAATCCGCAAGCGGCTCACGACTATTTTTCCTATCTCTGCAAGGTATTAGGAATTTCTTTTTGCCCACTTAATTGGTTCCTCGATGTGCCATCTGTTTGAATCAGTTTGCACTTCTAGCAAAGTGATACGATTAAACAATCTAATTCTGTGGCTATAGCAGAACCGCCAATTTTACAGAGATATCTGTGATTTCATCTGCAAAGGTAGAGGTATCAGAGATTCCATAGATAGCTTGCTGCTTGATGCTAAATCAATTTGTCATTTTAAGTTTTTACCAATAACCACAATTTGGAGTCACATGTCCGAAATCAAAAATTTAATCTTTTATAGCTTAAAACTTTCAGATGATTAACCATAGATATGAAAATACAACGATGATTATCATCTTTTGAATATTTTGTTCTGTCGCAGAAATGCTTGACGGACAACTATTTTCTTAAAGTTGCAAAATAACATGAAAATGCTTCGCTGACCACAAAATGGAGTCACATGTACCTTTGAAGGTTAATAAAGGTGTGGTAGGATAGTGGTCGTAGGAAGATTTCAAATAACAGTGGCTGAGACGAAGAGGGAGAGAGAACAATGCTCTCACGAGTAGCAATAATGCGTCGAACAGACGAAGTCAGATCAAGCTGCAGACTTCGCTACACTTCACGTGATCGTCTCTCATGCAAAAAGTACTTGTCTGGTCTGCATAAAATTTTGTATGTGGGTAGAAAATATGCTTAAGTAGGTTTTCCTGAAGTTTGGTGACGATCGATTTATTGAATAATTTTCAAAATCTCTACATGCATTCGAATATCAGCTTCCAAAATATCACAATATCAATGATTAATTGAAAAGTTCCAGCGACATTTCATTTATCTGAGAAATTATTGTCGGTAAAGAAACCTTCAATGTGTTTATTCCAGAAAAGCGCCAGGTTTCTTAGCCGCTTGAAGAAGAAATTATCCAATAATTAGACTTTCGATCTGTGAATTCTTCGGATGTTCTTACAAACAGCACACCGACCACTTTCCATTATGACTTTGTGAACCAATTTTTAATTCACATTCCAATATTGAAAAATTGGAAAATAGTTGTCAGTCACTGCTACAAATAGACACACTATATTAATCCATGAAATAGTCGGCTATTTCACATGAAACAATGCCGCCATCTCACTTGCAATTCTCTTCATGAAATTCCTGTAATTAGGTGTCAACAACTTCCACAACCAACTTGGCAAATAGTTTCACTATGATACAATGTTTTAGATCGAATCTGATCTACAAACCATAGATTTTCCATGTGCCATCATTGGCCTAAGCTTTTCCATGGACTCCTAGATATATACAACACCTGGACTGAAAGTTAGCATAAAACTGCTGACAGCAGTGTACGATACAAGGCTGACGTCGACAGAGCATCACACTTCTGGTAGAGAGGCATAAAATGCCAAATAAGTGCTCCGCGTATGGTTGTTGCAGTGGCTACTATTCTCAAAGAAGAGACGAATACATCACTTTCCATCAATACCCAATATATGACAAAGAAAGACTAAATAAATGGATCTCTCGTAACGCTATTAAAAATTTTAAAGTGACTAAACATTCAAGAATGTGCTGGTTGCATTTCGTGGATTCCGATTTCATCTAGGAACGACACGATTCGAACAAACGGCGATCGAAAAGTTTGCACCAGAAGTTAAAAAGAAGGAAACTAAAAACAACTGCGATCCCTAGTGTCTTCCCTAATGCTCCTGCTTATCTTTCCTCAAAATCCACGACCGCGAGAATGACATCCGCTACCTCAGCGAAAAGGCTTGAGCGCTCTGCTGCTATTCTTGAGAGTAAATCGAAGGACTTTTTATCAAGTGAAGAAGTAACTGATTTAGATGACATCGAAATGAGACTTTCTTATGATAATTGTGTACCTTCGGGATTTCTGTCAAAAACTATTGATAATTCGATCTACCTACGAGTATTTTACATTGAAACAGATAACGACATTCCAGAGTTAAAGGCCACTTTGATCATTCCGTGCGATTTGAGTGTTTCTATCCTCATCGATAGCAAGCTGATACCAAAGTCTAACTATTGTGATATTACAGCCAATTCTAAGATTTCTTCGTTTTCACAAGTGTTAAACTTGATGGCAAGGACAAAATTTTTTGCATACTCGAAGGAGACTGACATTACCATAAATTATGCTGAAGAGATTATAGATCTACTTCAAAGATGGAGGAGTGATGCGGCTTCTGATGAAATGGGACAAATGCTGCGAACAAAGACAACTGTTTCGGCGAATAGTCGAACGAGTAATCGACGAGACGACGTACACGAATTTAGTTATCGGGCAGGACTTGTGCACACATGGACACAATTTATTCATATACGTGATTCATCACTTCTTCAATACCTTGATGAAGGGTTTGACAAGAAATTTGTCTATTTGTACATCAAATGGAAAGCACAAAGCGATTGCTTCAAAGATGAAGATAGCCAAGTTAAGCAGTCATTGAGCTGTTTGATTACAATTTCCGATTTTATGGGTAATTGAATAGTTTTCCAATACTAGCGTGCATTTGAGAAAATGTTAATTAATTATCAAAAGCGATGACAAGTAAATATGTAAACATATAAACAGTGGGCCTACATGTGCAATTGATAACTAGGATATATAGCAAAAAAGGAATTCATTTCACAAACTTTAATAGATGAATATCGATGATGATATCCTTCTTAATTGTACGTGTATGTCTAATTGCTCTGGCATTATCTTTCAACTTCCTTTGTTCTTCCGTACTCATTATCGTACTCGGTAAGTATTGAATGCTGAAAAAAGGCTATATGCTTGATTTGACACATAATCAGTTTTTATGCCTTGAGACGGGTGTCTTTCATTACCTCGAGTCGAAGTACTGTATATGCAGTGATATCAGCCTTGTATCGTACACTTGGTCAATCAACCTTTCAGTCCAGGTGTTATATATCTAGGAGTCCATGGCTTTTCC